>WEIU01009276.1:180030-205670 GCA_013389925.1 Aegithalos caudatus | reverse complement strand
AAAGAGTAAATCCAGTGTCTGAGGAAAAAAAAAGATTGCAAAGGTGTGCAAACGTGCTGATGGTTCCCATGCTGTGACAACAAAGCAGCAGCTGGATAAAAAGTGGCCAGGACCTGCAGGTAATTTGAGGTAACATTTCAGTGCCAGGGTGGGTGATTGCTGGCAGTGACCTCCCTAAACAACCTGAAACCACGCTGAGAAAATGGGATTTGCTGTTGTCTTCCTCGCTGACCTCTGCTGTCAACTCAGAAAGAAAGCAAATTAATCAGAGTGTGCTTGCTTTGTTCGGGGAGGAATGTTTTCTTTTTCACGTGTTGTGTTTTATTTCGCCAGCTAATGGGCCAATTTATTAAGGAAAAAAAAAAACGGGAATTTTGCAAAAGCTGTTTCTCTGCTTTGAGCCTGATGAGGAGCCTGGACTGGGCTGCTCCAGCCCAGCAGGTTTTTAACCTGATATTCCACTCTCAGGTGGTCCCCAAGGATTTCACATCAAGTCTGTCTTTCCTAAGTTGGGAATGAGCTGAGCCCAGAGAGGCAAACCCCAAATCCTTTGCTGTCCCATGTGCTGCAGTTTGCCTCGGTGACAACATCATTTCCTCCCATTTGGAGATGTGTTTTGGAGCTTTAACCTCTCTTTTTGCTTCTAATTTAAATTCCCCATGCTGTATTCACACACAGCTCTCCAGAATTTCCCCTGATTTATCTAAAGGAACCAAGGAATTATTTTCCCACCACGGCTTTTTCTTCCTAGCCAGCAATTAAAATTTCTGCCATCCTTTCTGTAAGGCAAGTGCAGAGGCCTTTTGACCCTGAGAGCAAAACTTCAGCCTGAGAAGTCATTTAAAACTCTTTCACCTCCTAGACATTTATTTCTTCTCTACATTTCAAAAACTTCAGCTCTCTTCTTGCACCCCCAGGTGTGGAATCTGTGCTCAGCAAAGCCCCATCCCTCTCCCTGCTCCTGGGATTGATCCAGCCAGGCTCTCCTTTATGGAAATCACATTTTTTTTTCTCTCTGTGCAGTGGCTGAGCAGAGATCAGTGCATGGAAATCCAGCACGTGGTGTTGGCTGGGATTTTATCCAGCTTTATCCAGCTTCTGGGGATGGTCCCTCGCTGGGATCACCACTCCTGGGGATTTGACTCGGTGATTTCTGTATTTCCATGGACATTTGACTCCTAGGTGCCACCAAAAGGCTCATCAGCTCTGAAGCAATTAAAACAGAGCACTTGCAATTTATCACCAGCTTTGCCTTGTTACACTTTTCCCTTTTTTGTTTTCATTCCCAGTGATTGCAAGTAACCAAATTTCAATTAATTGTCAAATTTTGAGAGAATTAGGCTGAGTGTTTTCAAAGTGATGTCAGGGCTGTGGCAATCACTTTGTTGCTGCCTGGTGGTGTCTTAGAAGCCTCCCTGAGATGCAACTTTCATGCAAATGCAGGAGCTGGTGTTTGAAGAGCTCTGGGAGGGCTCAGATCAGAGGTGTTGTCTCTGGGCTCTTCTCATCTAATGTCACTTCACAGTGAATTTGTCTGCAAGCATTATTTACCTTTGGATTTCTCCTTTTTACTCCAGGACTGATCCAAAGCTTGTGGCAGGCAGTAGGAAAAAAAAACAAAACTGTGTCAGGTTGAAAAAATTTCTGTTGATTTCAGAGGAACTTCTCTCCATGTGAAGGGAGAGGAGGCAGATTTTCAGTCATTTTCCATTCCTGGAAATGTTGGTGATTGTTTCCTGTCCCATCACCCTGCCATAGTGAGTTATCCTCCCTCCTCTGTTTTCTCTTCTCATGGAACCCTCCTACCCACTAAAGAGGGCTTGTAAAGAGGGATATGTTAATTAGGAGAGGTTTAATTAGCAAAAAGAAAGATATTGTAGCCTTTGTGCTAATAATATTGATAATATTCTCATTTAAAATCAATGGGGCTGAAATCAGTGGAGCTGGAAGGGTGGAAGGAAGAGCAGGATTTGCACCTGTGATACATTGAGTGTATCAGGTGAATTTTCATCTCTCCTCCAGCCAAGTTTTACAAAATTATAAATAAAGATCATCAGGATGAGGGCCATCGAGTTTGGCAGTTCTGAATAATGTAAATGAATTCATATTTTAAAAGAACATTATGGCTAAAAATCACGTAGCATCACTATGGCCCAGTGCTGGACTCATCACATTCTTGTCAAGAGGGAAGGAATGAAGGCTCTCCTCAGAGGAGTCCTCCAGGGCTGCATTTATTACAGGACAGCAGAATGGAGCTGAAAGCATAAAACTGTAAGCAAATCTGGAAATTCACCCCCAAAAAACCTTCTTAGAGGAAATATTCAGAGCGAGCTCTGTGGTGTCTCTGTGTTACTGACTGAAATTTACACTTTAATGGGCAGGTGTTAATGAGCTAAAGCCTGACCTGTTCTCTCAAGAACTGCTTCAGAAATAAAGTCTTTCCACTTAAACAGAGTAAAAAAACCCTTAAATTTTGACTGTACGTGGAACTGCAGCCTGTGTGGGGAAGAACAAACCCAGCACAGAAAACTGAACAGATTGAAAACCATGCAGAAAGCAGGAGGGATCAGGAGTGCTGGATGTCACAATTCTGCTGATTTTGTTCATGAATTCAGAGATTCACTTGTTATGAGGGAAACTCAGAACAGGATCTGAAGGATGGGGACAGACTGGAGGGACAGGACACAGGGAATGGCTCCCACTGTCCCAGGGCAGGGATGGGTGGGAGATTGGGCAGGAATCCTTCCTTGGAAGGGTGGGCAGGGACTGGGATGGAATTCCCAGAGCAGCTGTGGCTGCCCCTGGATCCCTGGCAGTGCCCAAGGCCAGGTTGGACACTGGGGACAGCCTGGGACAGTGGGAGGTGTCCCTGCCATGGCAGGGGTGGGATGGGATAAATTTTAAGCCCCTTCCAACCCATTCCATGCTCCTGTGATTTATGACTTATCAGAGCCATGCAGATCAGGTTGTTTTGACTTTTCTTTCAAGGTTAATTTTGACTCTGAACACATAAAGGTCGTTTTCACACAACTCTTTTAAAAATGAACCACTGCAAATCCCAAATACACGTGGCTCCAGCAGAGCTTGAGCAGTCAGAGCAACAGCCACAATTCATCACCAAAAGCAGGTGTGAAAGGGAGAGTAAAACTATAATCAAAATGAAAAATGACCAGGGTTTGTTAGGAAAATTGTTATCACTAATATAATCAAAATATTATATTTTTATGCACATTTTTTAGGTGGGTTCTTCTTATTCCCTCTTAAGTAATCTCAATTTTCAGGATACCCCAGTCTGTAGTGATAACAGACATTATATATCTTCCATCTATGTAGTCTCTGTAAAGATTCTCAAGAGATTCATCAACTTTACAAGGCATAAAGAAACGAATCCTATACAAATTACATATCCTTGGGGTATCACCCATCACATCCTAGAAAAAATAAAAAATCCCTGCCTTTCCATTAAAAACCCTTAAAGCAGAAATTTCCTAAAGTGAAAGACCTGCAGGAGTGAAGGGTTAATAAATTCCCTTGTGCTGTATAAAACAAGATTGCAGGCAGGGCTGTGAGTGCAGAGCTGTCTCCCTTCCCTGATAAGGGAATAAACAAGGTGATTTCAGCACAACTAATTGTCAGAGATAAGCAGCAAATGTCAGGCAGGGAGGTGAATCCCAGCTCTGACACTGGGAACATGTTCAACACCTTTACCTGCCTGAGCTCAGCAGATCAGAGCACTGAGATTAAACCTCATTTGCTTAGCCAAGAGCTCTGGGTATGGTTTTGTTTCTAAAACATTCCCAGTCAGGAATTTGCTTCAATAATGGCCCAGAAAAAAAAGGCAGGTTCAATACCCTTCTCCCCAGGGTTTGCATGTTTGGGAAGAAGTCTTGGAATAAATCAGAGGGCTGTGTAAATAAAGCCTTCACAAAAGTATGTTTGCTGTCATTAGCCAAACCACTCGTTGTTGTGAGTATTCCTAAGTATTCCTTGGAGAACCATTTCATCCCAGCCTCAGCAACGTGTTTGTGCTCCACGAGCCTTCCACAAGCACTTATTAAAGTCAACTATCCAAGGAGTTAAGTGGAGTCTATTTATAAAAATAGAATCTGGGAGTTAAATGCCATTAGTCATTTTGGAAGTATTGATAGAGGCTCTTATCAGAATGATTAGAGATATTCATTATCCAGGCATTACTTATCCATGGGACTGAGGGATGGAGCAGGATTCCTGCTGCTCTGCTCTGCTCTGCTCAGGAAAGCATTTACTGTTCCACAAAATTTGTCTGCAAGCAGCTTTTGATTTAATATTCCCAAAGTGTGGAATGCATGCAGAGCAGCCCCAGGTATGGCTGCTCCATTTGGGGCATTCAGGAATCCCTGGATCATTGAGAAGATCTCAAGTCTGAGCTGTCCCCACCTTGTCCCCAGCCCAGAGCTCTGAGTGCCACCTCCAGGAATTCCTTGGATACCTCCAGGGATGGGCACTCCAAACCTCCCTGGGCAGTTCCAAGGCCTGAGCACCCTTTCCATGGGGAAATTCTTCCTGAATTTCTCCATGGAAATGCAGGGGAAGCACTGCTGTTGCCTTCATCCTATTTACACAAAGTAAGGTTGAAACATTATAAATAATCAATGGGAGAACTGAAAATAATTCTGATTTTTAATGACATTTCTGACTATTCCAAAGCCAGCTGCTGTCAGGCAGGGAGGGAAGGGAGCATTTTCCCAGGCAGAATTCTTCCTCAAATGCAATTAAAAGCAGTAGAAGGTTAAAATAAAAGTTATAAGAGAGCACAGCACAGCAGGACCGGGAGGAGCAGGGCAGCAAACAGCAATTCCCTCTGGACTACGAAATGAAAAAGGCTTACTAATTCATAAACTAAAGGTGTCTGAGCTTTAAAAGAGAGAACTTGTGGGACCATAGCTTCGATTTTTCCATTTTATTAACCATATGATGTGCTGTAGGCATGTAATTTTGTGAGTTTGGAATTCACTCACTTGCTCAGCTCTGTCTTACAATCCCTGCCAGCACCTTGAAATAAGAGCATTTCACAGCAGCAATATCCACTGGCAGAGGCTCCCAGCTGGGGGGGAAATCCATTTCATGTTCTGCAGGGCTGGCAGGGAGGAGAAGAATGAGGGAGCAGGGAAAGGGAACAGTGATGGAAAGGGAGGAAAAGCAGGTTTTTTCAAAACTATACTGATTATTTTTAAAAATAGGTATTTTTAATATTTTTGTTGTTATTAGTATTACTGCTCTTATTTTACTGTGTTGTTACAAGAGCAGCATCCTGCCATGATGCTCAAGTAGCTGAGTGAGGTGCTCTCCCTTCATGTGCACCTTCTGTACCCTGAGAATAGGATTTGGAAGTAAAAAAACAAACAAACAAAAAAAACCCGCCCAAACAACACATGGGATACAGGAGATGTTGTTATCACCTTTCTCCAGGCAGAACCACAGAAATGAGTGCAGGGAGAAGAGAGGAAAAGGTGGGAGCAGCACGGATCCACTCCACTCTCCTGGGGCAGAGTCTGGGTTCTTTCCCCATGACAGCTCCAAGTGGACAAAATGTGCCAGGGATGATTTCCAAGAGGGGGGAGGATTATTCTTTACCTGTCAGGTTATTAAATCCTTCCATAATCATCACTGCCACAGAGCAGGATCTTGCTAAACACATCGTTAGCCTGGCCAGCTGTGCTGCTCTCCTGTTCTTTATATTCCTTCAGCGTGGCAGCATCAGATACAAGGTATTTCCTTCTGCTTGAACCCTGGTTAAATTTAACCCTGGCTTTCAAACAGGCAATGGGATGAGCTGATGAACTGCTTTAATTGTTTGAATTCTGCTCTCTAATTTGTACCTGAGCCATCACTGTGGAGTGATGTGTAAAGGAATCCTTTTGCTCGGGATGTGACTGGGAAGAGCTGCAGGTGAGACCTGGGTTCTTCAGCAGGTGATTTATGGAGCCTTCTGGCCAAAGTAGTGTTAGCAGTAAAAAGCAGCTCTCTGGGGAAGAGTAAAGCCAGAGCAGGGGCTGGGGAATTGAAAGACACAGTAAAGAAAGATTATTTCACTTAATTATTCTCCTCAGTGAGAGCCCTGGCTCCCTCTGAGTGCAGGGAGAAGGACACACACACACAGAGTGCCGGTCCCTGGGGATGAGCCTTTACAAAACCTGCAGACACAGCTCGTCTGAGGACCTGCGAGAATTCCCAAATCCCTCATTGATCTCTGCATCCAGGTGGGCACCTGAACGCATGGAAAAGCCCCGAGGTGCGGGCGGGATGCGGCAGGGAATGGTCCCACCGCGGGGAGAGAGCAAAGCCGGGAATTTAACACGGAATGGGGAACAGATTTTGGAGAAAATGTCTTTGGGAAGTTGTTACTTCAAGGCTGGTGCCTTTGGGAAAGGAGTCCTGGTGTGGGAATTGTCAAGGCTCGAAGGATTGGGATGAGTTCTGCGCTTGGAGCTGCTCCAAAGTGCATCTCCTCAGCCAGGGCAGGACCTCGGGGTTTAAAGTGTCCCAAAAGATGCAACACCCTCATTTTCAGCCCCTGACACCTCATTATCTGCTCTAGCAGGGTTAGTTCGGGCTTAAGGTCTTGCTCCATAAGGAAGGAGTTGCCTTGAGGATGATTGCCTGGCTGATCACAGAATCCCAGAATGGTTTGTCAATTCGGTCCATCAATTTTGGTTTGATCCAAAATCCCTTTGGATTTTCAGAGAGACCTTAAAGCCCCTCTCGTTCCACCCTCAGGCAGGAACATCCTCCAGCATCCCAGGTTTCTCCAAACCCCATCCAGCCTGGCCTTGGATTTACACTTTTCTTGGATTTACAGCTTTCATTTTGGAAAGTCTCAATTGAAAGCCTCGGACAAAGCATCCAAAGGCGTCACAGTTTAGACAGTAAGTTAAATAATTGCATTGCCAATTAGAAATATTTTTAAAACATTTTCGTGCATTGTCTTGCCTGATTAAACTTTGCTGTGACATTTCAAACTGCTAATGTGTGCTGCTTGTAAAAGTTTGCCAGTTAAATGGAAATTGAGACCTTCAGGCTGAATTGTGACTAATTATTCCAAATATTGCTATTAGTAGGCGAGAGTAAATGATATGAAAATGACAATGTGGCTCAGATGTCTAAATTTTGTGCTGTACAAGTGGAGCTCTCAGAGATTTCCATGCACATGAATTCATAGTACTCGATATTGCTGGATAAACTGTAATTCCATCTAGGAGATTTTGCAGGAATAACGTTCCTCTTGCTGATAGCAGAGCAGTAATAAACCCCACATATTCCAGGTGCTCAGATTTGACACATAACATCCACTTGGTCAATAAAGGGTGATTTTTATGAGTTCTGCCAGAGTGGAGAGAGAGGGAAAAAGTCTTCATCCTGATTTTATGGGACTGGATCAGACTTTAAGTACCAGCAAAGCTCCTTGCAAGGGTGACCCTAAAAACTTCAGATCAGGGTATGGAAAAGGCATTTTCACTACGAGGAGCAGCTGCAGCTTTAATGCAACTTTAAAGCAGCTCTATAGAGATGGATTTAAAGTATTTCAGACATGACCTTGAGAGTGAACATAATCTTCAGCCCTTATTTTCACTCTGTGAACCACAGTCACCTTTCCAGTGGCCAACAAATTCATGGCCCAGTGGCTTTGAAAAGGGAAAGCAGCAGAAATTGGTATAAAGTCACCAAACATCAAAACTTGGGGAGATTTAACTGAGCTTAGTAGAAAAATAATAATAAGTATATTGAAGAAGTAACAATTGCAAAGATTTTAACATTTCTAATTCCACTCTCTATAAAGACAACCCCTGAAACCATTTTGAAATGCTCCTGAAAATATTTAATGAACTGTGAACTCTTCTGTTACAGGGTTTAGAAATTCATCCCTTTTTAGCTTTCCTTCGTTCACATGGGTTTTATTCTGTGTGTATCTGAAAGGGAACAGGGATTTCTGCACGAAGACACATCCCAATATTTATGTGCCAACAGCAAAGGCAGGCTAAGTCTAATTACAAGAGAAATTTGAGTGATTTCCATACCCTAATGGCAAATCCTTGCTTTTTGCAGTGTTGCAAAGCTGATGGAGAAAATGAACTGCCATAATCCAATTACATCTCAGGAGCTGTCTGGTGATTTTAGAAAAACAACATTTACTAATCTGTTAAGTAAGTCACTGATACGATAAAAATTATGCTTAATATGATAAGACTTCATTTTGCATTAAATCACGACCACATCTGGGAATTCCAGTCCCAGTAACACTCTCCAGGAGCTTTGTGATTTAAATGACTTTAGGTTAAGGGAAACAAGAGATGCTGAATGATTTTACATCCGTTACAGAGCAGCAGCATTGAGGGTTTCAGTCCTAACCCAGTAAAAAGTGAGTGCTCAGGTAAGGAGCAGGATGGGAGCTGATGCAATTCCAGGATGATGAGGATGGGAAGGTGACACTCAGAGCTGGAAGCCCCTCTCTGGACAGCCCTTGACCTTCCCCTGTGAGCTGGGATGAGCCCCTTAAAAAGATAAATTTCCCTCCGTGGTTTGAACAGAAGAGATCTGAGTTTTCCTTGAGATGTGGAAAGTTTTTACAGCCAGGAGCCAGGGCAGTACTGTCAGGACATTTTGAGGCAGTTTCTGCTGGTGTTTTCCACACCTGACCAATGTCCTGTGCTATGGGCCACGAGCTGGCTCTGGGGACATTGCCAGCCTTTTCCCAGTGTAGATGCAGGAATTCATTCACTTCCCATCCATAGGCTTTTGCTTCCACATTTGCTCTTTGACAAGGAGCTGGCACAGGATGCTTTGGGAAGAAGTAGATGTCTGGAACATGCCAATTTGGGCTGTTAGGCACTCCATCTTCATTCATAATCATTAACGAGGTGGCTCGAAACCCAGATGCACCAAGCTTCGTGTCTCTTTTAAAATTTCCAGCTAAATATGCCCTAAATATATGCATGTCTTTCTATTAAAGCACAAAAAAAAGATAAAATGGTATCATTAGAGACTGGCTGCTTCTGCCATTCCCAGCAATGACCAGCTTTTAGAATCCATCTCCATTTTTTGCATCAATTAACTTCTCTAACTAATCAGGCACTCCATGAAAACAGCTCCTTTTTATCCACTTGGGTTAAAGTGGATAATGTTCAATGATCCCTCATTTGCACAATCTGAGGTGGTGAGAACTTCTCTCAGCCATTCATTATTTGATATAATGGCCCTGCTTTTTCTGTATCCAAAGTGAACAGCTTTGCTTTTGCAAATTCTCAATCCCCATCATCACACCAAAGTTGTTTCTATAACAAAACCAGAAATACCAGCAAGTGCTCAGCAAACCTTTATTCCACACAGTAGCTGGATTTGTTTTCCAACCAATTTATGACATTGAAAATTCATGCTGTGCCTTTTCCTATATATCCTTCTCATATATGATTCCCAGTAAATATCTGTTGGAGAGAAGGGGAGGGATAAGACAATAAAAATTTAATAGCAATGAAACCTCAGGCAAATTAAAGGAGAATTTTTCATTGAACTCTGACATGAGGGGAGCAGAAACACCACCCCAACCCTGAGTGTGGGCAGCTGGGGCTGCCAAATCCTTGGGAGTTTTTCCCATAGTTGGGATCCTACTGCACCAACCCAGAGCACCAAAAGAAAGTGAGGTTTATCCAAACTCCAGGCTGGGAAAGGCAGATGCCTGTGACACATTCCTTGTGCAACAAAGCTGAGGAGAACTGTGAGGGTTATGTTGGATTAGGAAGCTGAGGTGGGAGATGAGAAATAAGAGAAATAATTCATAATTCCTGCAGGAGAAAGAAGTCTAAGAATAACTCAACCTAGGGAAATGTTAATGAGCTGAAATCAAAGCTCATTTGCATGTGAGAAGGCAGAGGTTTAAGGAGCAGCTCTGTGGGATGGACAATGCCTGATGCTGTGTTTGGGGTCAGGGAGGTTGCGTGTGCTCAGAGCAGAGACATCAACAGTGCTACCAAAATCATGGAATCACTGATGCTGGAAAAGTCCTCCAAGAGCCCCAAGCCCAACTTTCCACCACATCCCCCCAGTCCACCCCAGGTTATGCAGGGCCACATCTGCTCCTGGTTTGGGCCCTCCCAGTGATGCCTTGGGGCTACCTAAAAACAGAGGCCAGACAGAATTCAGGGAATAAAAAGCTGTTCTATTTATTGAAGGGAATTCAGGTACATTTAGGGCAGACAGAGCCCAGAAATGAACCCCAGGTCAGAGCTTTGACACTTTTATCAGTTTGGTCCATTTGCATTTTGGGGTTCATCTTCCAATTCCAGCTCCAGGTAATGAAGTCATTCACCCCCAGTTTGCTGCCCCCAACTCACTTTTGTTTCCATCTCTCAGGCCTGAGGCAGTGAGGGCTCCTTGATTGCCAGGCCTGGAGAGGAATTGTTGTGTGTGCCCAACGTGGGGAAGCAGCAGCTCCCACTGTGTGTGGAGTTTGGAGTTACACACTAAAGAACTGCAGGGTTACAAATACATGGAAAATACAAAAGCTGAAATCCTAAGGCATGGGCAGGGATGGCGATTCCAGCTCTGCATCCCTGGGACTGGGCACCCCGAGTCACCTCACCCCTCCTCCTGCATTCCATTGCAGACAAATCTGCTTTCTGCCATTTGTTTACCCTTGGACTCTGCCTCCCTGCCTCGGCATGCATTTTTAATTAGGTGCACTCCAGCTCCTTCCCTGCTTGCTCACACTTTAATTTGGGAAGCGCAGTTTTCATTAGCTCTGCAAATATCCACTGTTCTTTGCAAAGTCAAATCTATTACTCGCAAAATAACCTTGCTTAGCCCTGGTTATCAGTTATCCCAATAATGCTGGGCTCTCTAATTAGTCCAGCTGTTAACTGTTCAAATTCCCAGGGCTTAGCTGCATCAGGCAGCTCGGCATCCACAGGATCAGTGCTGTCACCTGGCAGGTATTTTCTTGCAGGCAAAAGTGGTTTTTCCAAACTCCTGGGATAAGGGGAAGGGTTGGGTATTTATATTTTTAAATTTCAGAATGATTTTCTGGTGCAGTTTGCACTTTTTCTTTGTAATCCCTCTGTTCTGCATGGTTCCTAATGCCACTAAACCTGCCAGCCCCACTTGGGGATTTCCCTGGCTTCAGGATCTCTTCAGAACATCTCAACTCCCATGGAAAACACCAGTGCTGAAATCTTCCCTGCCAGTCCTGGGCCACCTTCAGCTCCTGCCTCAGAAATTCAGGTGGTTTCACCTCCTCCCAGGAGTTTCCCTGCTCCCAACACTCCATAACAACCAGAGGCTCCCAAGGGATATTGTGGGGACCAGGGGGTTAAGGATTTTTGGCCCCAAGAGATGGAACAGGACCCCAATTCACTGCAAATTTGGGATACCACTGATGGAGGACTCAGTGCAGGCCTTCCACAATTACAATTTTTTTTATTGACCAGTTTATATTTTTAAGAGCGTTCTCAAAAAGCAAGTTATTGTGTTAACTTCTCTACCCTGAGCATCAAAGAGCAGTGTAATCTTTCTCATTGAAGGAAATGTTAGAATCTGAAACTTTATTGAACTACTCATTTTTGCCAGGTTTATTCAGTCAAAAGAATCAGTGAGGGAAAATCCCCCCAAAGACTAAACCCCAAACCCTAGGTATGTCCAAACTTCCTGCCATAAATCAACATAATTTTTAATTCAATGTTTACTTCCTAAATGTATTTTCATCTCTTTTGTAGATGTTTAAGCAGAGCCTTCAAGTAGAAAAGGGCGTTTAATTTTGGATTTCAAAGGAACATTCTGTTCAACTCCAAGAGAAAGCTTAATTATTATTTTTAAGATCAGACAAATTTTCATGTCATGTTGATGGAGTTAGGTTGTTGGGTTGTTGTTTTTTTTTTTTTAATAAATTAAAAATAAGCTACAGAAATCTTTTATTCAAGCTGTCCCTCCAATTCTTGTTTTTGGTTGAGATGCAGTGTGAGAGGGGTTAATTCTCATCCCTTTTTCATCCCCATGTGGGGTCACAGGCTGAGAACTGGTCTGAGCAGAACCTGTGTGCAAAATCAGGGAGAACTCCACTCTCCAGAGCTCCTGGTGTGAATTAATTGGGGAAAAGTTAACCCACAACAGAAAACAAATGCACTGAGGCAAGGAGAAATGGAAACTTTTTGGAAACAGCCCGAGAGCATAAAGGGATAATTTTGCACATTTGAGCACTGAAGGTTTTTCAGATGATGTTCAGCAGCACTGAAGATAAAGGTTTTGCCTTGCCTTTGATGTAACCAGGGAGTCTGAGAGAGCTCCCAGGAGATTTGAAAAGTGGATCTGGTTTGAATTTAAAGGTGAGTGCAGCAGCATCCCCTGTGGATGGAGGTTTCACCCAGACCTCTGGTGCTGGCCAGGTCCCCTCCAAAGCCCACAAATCCATCAGGACAATTCAGGGCACATTATTACACATCATTTTTAAAGATTATCATTTTTCCATAGCAATATCTCCCTCTTTTAACTCTGATTTGCTGTGACAAGCAAGAAAGGATGAAAGTTACTGCAGAAACTCGAATAAATACCCCAAAGTTCTAATATTTAGCAAAGACTCTGCAGATCAGGGAGAATTCCTGCAGTTTGGGAGAAGCTTTCTTCAGGGATTCAGGGATTTTTTGTGGCAGAACAGAGACCTCTCCCCACCACTCTTTCCTTTCCCAAAGTGTGAAACATTTCATGAAGGTTGGAGCAGCATCACCCAGGTGGGGAACCTTTATTTGGGAAAACCTAGATCCCCTGTGTTCCTCTTTCCTAAAGTCATCATTGTAGATGATTTAGACAATCCCACATCAGAATTTGGGCCAGATCAAGGCTCTGCATGAGCAGAAATATTTTAAAGTTTCAGGAAGGAGATGCAGAAGTGCTCTGGAGAGAGTAGGATGGAAAATGTCAGTTAAGAAAGAAAATTACCATAATTCATCTGAGGTACAGCCAGGTGAAAAATAAAGAGAGAAATTTGTAGGTGGAAATATGGAGAACTTAGGCAAAGCATCCCTGCCCCAGAAAGCAGAGGGTGTATAAATGCCTGCTGAACAGGAAAGAACCATTCTAATATTCCAGAGAATTTATTTATACCAAAATAGTTCAGGCAGCACACAAGATGTACTATTCTTTCCTCAGTCTGGAGAAGTATCTTCAAAAAGCTTTATTATACAATATTAAACTTCTGAGTTATGCTGGCCACTGGCTTCACACCCTTCTTAGCCCACAAAGAGAGCTTGGTAGTCCACAGAGACCCCTAAAGTTTATTCTGGATAAGGAAAGTCTCCAGTCCAAACTGTATCAATAATTTGTGTCTACAATCACTAATTGTCCTTCAGGCATTGCTGGAACAACTCCCTGCCCTCAGGATCTAATCCAGCTCTGATAAATCTTCCTGAGGGATCTCTGCAGAGGGCACAGAAACCAGGGAATGTCAGTGACAACTCCAAGGAAACACAAAAATAAAAGCTTGGGCAATTTTAGAACTCCAGTGATCAGCTCAGCTTCAGTATCAAATTAGCAAATGTAAATATCTTTATCTCTTTCTTTGTTAAGTTAACCCTCAGATAATAAATAATGCATGGAATTTACATTCCAGTCTCTCTTTTTGCATCAGCCCAGGTAGGGAGTAAAGCATTATTTGCTGCAACACTTTCCTGGAGCTTCCAGAAAGTTATCCTTGCAATAAATAAATAAATAAGGCAATGAATAAATACATATTAATTGGGAAGGCTGATTTTCAGCAGGGACACACTGGCTTGGCAAACAGGCATTGTACTCAATCTCAGGGACCATTTAAACCCAGGCTGAGAATTCATTCTCAATTCACTTCATGGAACAAAAAAAAAAAAACAACCCAGAAAGAATGAAAACATCATTTTCCAAGATGCAACTTCCATTACCTTCCAAGAACTGTGACCCACTTAGAGTTCAGATGGATAAATCCTTACCTGAAACTACAGATGTATTTTTAAATCTTCTAATACTTCCCACCTTAGCTTGGATTCTTTAGGAAAAATCTCACTGGAGAACATCTCAAGAGCCCAGAGAACATCTCCTCTCCAACAATTTCAATTTCATTCCCACTCTTTCCGTGAGACAAAGAGCTTTATTCCCATTTATTTGACATTGCAAAGGCCTCTGGTGTCATCTCCTGATATTTCCCACTGGACCAAGGGAAAATACAAGAGCATGTGCTCCCTTCTTTGTTGTCCTTCAGGATCAGGAGTTTTCCTGGCTGTGGTTTGGATTGCTGAGCAGGACAGTGATTTATTATAATCCAGAAAGCTGGAAATAGGATTTCAATTATTTGTAGGTTGTATATAGATTTATTTTTTTTTTAAATGAGTGATCCTAATAAGACCTTTTTAGCAGTGGACAGGCAGAAATGTGGGTGTTTTTAGCAAGGAAATCATCTGGGGGGAAGGAAAGGGATTTGATTTCACCTGGTCTGAGGCAGGGGACTCATGGACACAGAAAGGACAAGACCAGGTACAAAATGCAGGTGCTAATGGAAGATTCTGTTATTCCTCCCTTCCCTGCCTTGGAGGAGAGGCTGCAGAACCTCTGTTCTCCCTGGAATCATGGAATTTTTCAGGCTGGAAAAGCCCTGTAAGATCATCAAGTGCAACCATTAACCCAGCACTGCCAAGGCCACCACTGAGCCACATCCCCAAGGCCCCAACACCAGCACAGAATTGTCACTGAACAGAAAGAAAAGAGCACCTGAAGGTCAAGGATTCAGAGCAGGAATAACACAAATGCACGTGCTTGTAGCTCAGAGCATCCTGCACCTGACTGCTGAGCAGGAGAATTCCCAAAAAAACCCCCAGGCTCAGCAGATCCACAGGGAAATCTGAGTGTACAAGCAAAGTTTGAACTCCAGGCTCTGAGACAGCTCCTTCAGGGCTGCTGCAGAGGGGCTTAAAGGTGGCCTGAAAGGTCTTTCCATCCCAAATGGTGCTGTGGTGATGCCTTGGGAAGGCTGAGCTGGAACAGAGTGGACAGAGCTGGAGAATAAAGCAGAGATTTATTGAAAGGCCTTTAGAGTACACCTTGGGCAGGACAAGAGCCTGGCCAGGGATAAACCCAAGGGGGATCCAAAATGGTCACAAAATGGACCCAAAATGGTCACAAAATGCACAAAGGGTCACCAGGTCTCACCCTTTGATCAGTTTGGGTCCATTTGCACCTTGGGGTTGAATTGTCCCATTCCAGCTCCAGGCTGGGAGCTCCCATCCTTCTTGTTCCTGGTGCTGGATCCATCAGGTAGAACAAGGAGATGAGCACAGCTAAGGAACAGCTCCAAGGAGTGAGGGCAGAGATTTTTGTATTTTCCAGAGATGTTTTTGCTCTTTATATCCACCCCCACAAAAGTAAAATGCCAGCAGGGACAGGTTGTATTTCTCTTTTATGTAAGATTGATGCTCCTGTGGTCCTTTTACCTAAATGTCTCAGCACCTCCTAAATCTGTCATTTCCCTCACAGTTCCATATTAAATGGATATTATGGGCTGTGCATGAGCAGCACAAACAAGTCTGCACAGGGGCTCTGGAGTCCATGGAGCAGGGAATTGGGCCTTCATTTCCTTCATTTCCTGACCATCCAAAAGCACTTCCCTCTGTGTTTCCATCCTTTGCCCAAGATCAGACCAGCTCCTGCAAATGCACAAATGCTTCCACTTCTTTCTGCTGTTTTCTCTGAAAACTTCAAATTTTACCCATGAGCTTCACATTTGAAGTTTATTTGCTCTAGAGAGGCAAGATCAAAGGCTTCTTTTTTTATATGTACCTCATGACATGAAAACAAAGCATTTTGCTTTGCCATTAATTTATCACACTGAAAGGGAAACCTGGGAAAAGGTAAATTCCCCAATGCCTTTTGCAGACCCCAAGTGACAATGTACCCAGGGAATAAATCACCTTTACACCACTCATTAGAGTCCATGATTTGGTCCTGCAGGGGATGTGGGGTGGAAATCAACATTTCTCCTCAGAAGACAGGATCTCTATGATGTTCTTTGCGTGAGGAAATAGTGGGGGAAGTTTTTCTGTGCTGTCCTGGGAAGATTTCAGAAGGCTTTGGAAAAAAACCTCTCCAGACAGCCCTGGTGACAGATTGGTGTCACCCATAAGTTTATTGGTGAAACAGAGGAATCATTGCCACAGGTGTTATAAATACCCAGTGTTGCACAAAGCTCTCCCTCCACCCCAGCCTGGTTTGTCAGTCAACCCAAACCCTCCAGTGATTCTGTGACTTTGGGGCCTTCACTCTCCCCAAAATAAAATCTAAACTTTCACAGGTCTGTTCTTTAATTAAGCCATTATGAAGATAAAAAAGGAGTGGATTTGGCTCTTAAACTCCACAAAAATCCATGCTGGTAACTCTGAAATGTGGGCACTCAAAATCCAGCTCTCAGAACAAACCTGGGAGCATCACTGGGTGGGACCTTAGGAAAAGCTGTTTTTTCTCCAGCTACCTTGGGAGATATTTCATCACCTCATGCCTTCATTATTATGCATTATTTTATCTCCTCTGATGAGAACACAGACCCCTGCACCCAGCTCCAGACCCAGAGAGGAGCAGTGGCAGTGAGCAGATGTGTCACAGTGGTGCCACTCAAACTGCTGGGGAGGGGGTGAATAAAGAGAAGGATGCAGGAGCAGAGGGGCCCTGAGCATCCTGGGCACAGCTTTATTGCTGAGGGCAGGGTTTGGTGGACTCTGTTTGCCTCTAAAAATGCAGCACAGAGCTGATCTGACAGCCCTTTGTGGAAATACTTTAGGAAATATTTCAGGGCAAAAGGCAGTTCCATCTGTGGAGTCCTAAGCCTGAGAGGAACTTGCCACTGGGCTTGTTCTGGTCTGGGTAATTCTCTTTTCACTCCCCTAAAGGCAGAACTATTAACCAGCCATGAGATCTTTATTGTTTTTGTGTCAGTGCTGGAGGAAAGGATCCTGCACAAAATGCTTTGTTAAGAGGGAGGCTGTTCTTGTGCTGCTGTGTAAGAGTTTATATATTTTTTGTTCTTTTATTTTTATTGAGTTGTTCATTGTTTATTTTTAATGTAGACTTTGCAGAACATGGTTCTGCAGCTACAGATCTACTTTTCTCTTGTGTAATTGAATTATTCAGCTGCTCCAGGGTCAGCAGAGTGGCTGATTTCTGTGCAGCCCCAAATCCTGGTGTCATCACTCACATTGAGCAGCACCACACTCAGCACGAGGCCTCACTGGAGGATCTACCTGCAAAGTCAGCTGCTGCTGCTGGGAATTAAATTGGGGCTCCCTAATAAATGGAATCACAGAACAAGCTGCAGAAAATCCAAAGGGGTAAAACAGGTCTGGGTGGATGGAAAAAAAATCCAAGTGCACTTGGCTGCAAATGACCTCAAGCTTTGCTTATTCCAAAAGAGCAAACCAGAAAGAAAACACCAAAAATCAGCAGTAAACTTTAGGAAAACCTCTAATGGATGGGCTGAGTTTCTATGCCTTAATAGAATCCCTTTTCATTTCAAATGGCTCCTGCAAAAGTTTTGCCACCCAGAATGAAACTGTTCACGTCCTAAAACTGATTTTTTTTCAGTTTCCAGCACTGAGATATCTCGAAATTTTGTGTGCTATAAGGGAAGAAGATTCCCTGCAACACATCAATGTTATATCCTGATTCTTTATATATCCTGGCTCTGCTTTGTGCTCTGCTCTGCAGTGCTTGCCTTAACAAAATAAAATAAAATAAAAATTAAAAAAAAAAAAAATTCAGGTCTGGTCTCTGCAGCCTTTTCTCCACAAATAAAAAAGAGATAATGATGAAGTAAATCCCAGATGTCAGATCATGTCATTGTGTTACTTTGAGAAGGGAAATGTGGTGTTAACACGAGAGTTTACAAGTCATACAAGCTAGAGGGCAATTAAGCATGAGCATTGCTAATCAGGCATTGAGTAATGAAGCAATGAATGAAGCAAAGGAAATGTGGGGATCCAAAGCACTTTGTGCACACTCATCTGGAGCTCCCTGAGAACAGGAATCTGGCACTGACATCCATTTGTCCCGTGTAAAGCAAACATCTGCATTGCTGGAATTAAAAAGTAGCACTGCATGCTGTGGGTAGGACTTATTGAAGGGAATATTATCCAGAAAAAATACTGGAATTTGTCCCCCTGAGTTGATTGCTCCAGTTTCTCTGCTAGTCCTTGGAAAGAAAGAGATCCTCCAAGGATACAGTGAAATATCCCTCTCCACCAAAGTGTCTGCATTTCAGGTAAGAAAGGAGGTTTTATATCCTCCCTCTACCTCTAACTCTGGCATAAATAATACTCAGAGTTAGGGAGGCTGGTCCTTACTCCCAGTTTACACCCTGGAATGGGAATTACACTCTGTGTAAGGCACCTCAGCCCCTGTCAGGACACTGGTGGTGAACTTCCAGCTGCTTGGATTTTCCTGACAAACCTCTCACACTGGAAAGGTTGATACGTCACAAATACTCTCAAAATTACCATTATTATCTTTTAAATTATTATTAGCATTAGTAATATTAATTGTGTTTGCTGCTGGTTGGTTTGTTCCTTGTTACATCCCAAGGAGAAAGACTGATCTTATTTTTTTTTTTTAACTTAAAAATGTCTTCTGAATGTAAAAAAACTCTTCTCTGCTGAGGTCTCTGTGACTTGGAGCAGATGGCTGAGGGATATTTCGTGCCTAAGGAGGAATATTTTGGGATGGCTGTCACCCAGAGCACCTGGGAGGTGAGGGGTGTGGCAGTGAGCTTTTCAAGAGCTCCATCATTTAATTCAAGGTCCGAGCATTAAAGTGTTCTGAGATTCTTTCTGATATCCTCAGAAGGAATTTCGCTGTATGGATGGAATTCTCAGACCAAAAAAAAACCCACCCAGAGACTTCCAGGGAGTTTTCTGATTTCGGAATCTTGCTCTACCTTAAAAATAATTGCAGCTTTTCATGTCTCCTGCTGAATTTCCTCCCCATTCAGCCGAGGTACGGCCATGGAAGGAGCAATTAAAGCAAGCTGAGAGGAAGAGCAACGTGGGCTCTGTGTGTGGGATGGTTTCCAGGTGGGATGGCTTTCAGAAGTGCCTTAAAAAAACATTCTGCCACATGGTTCTTTAGAGGCCTCCCCACAGAAGCAGCTCAATTATTCATTCAGAGCAGAAACTGTTTTATTACATGTCTTGTAGTTCCAATGGTTCCACTGAAATGTGGGACACTCTGCTCTCAACGAGGTTCTGGTATTTGCATTTGTACTTGCACTTGTCCTGTGGAGCAGTAAAAGAGTTGCCAACACCAGCTGGGAGAGAGGAATATCATTAGCACATATTTTGTTTTGTATCTTCAAGGTTAGTACAAATCACAAAATCTCTGCAGCTGAAAGAGAGGAGAAAAGAAAAAATTAAAAAAAAAAAAAAATGAGCACAGCTCTGGAACTAAACTTATTTTTCAAATCAGTGAGAAAATATTGAGGATTTAGACAGAATATTTGCCTGTGGTCCAGGGGAAGATCGTTGTACTACGGCACAGATCAGAGTTTGTTCTCATCCTTGCTGCAAAATGGCTTTTTCTGCCCCCAAATCTGTATTTTCCACTCTCAGGCTGTCAGAAAGGCTGATGAAGCCCTGGAGAATGCAGAGCCCATCCCTGCTGTCCCCCTGTCACCTCTGCCCACCCAGGGGACACCGGGGACCTGCACTCAGGGTCCTGGTGAACCCTCCACGTCCTGCCAGGGATGTATCCAGCTTTTATGTGGATATTCACCTCAGAGCTGGGCATTTATACCTGATTTGGGTGAAAAGGAATATTTTAAAAAACAGGTGAAGAAAAACGAGGTTCCCCCCTTCATATCAAGCAGGAAGTTGTGCAAACCCAAATGAATTTTGTGCCAGGGTTGGACGTGGGGCTGTGAGGTCCCTCAATCTGGCACTGCAGGAGCAGTGAATGATTTCCAAAGGTTTTCCTTGAGCTAACATTGACTTAATTGTGTAACACATTCCATATTACCATATGTACACATTACCAAGGCTCTTGATTATTTTCTAATTTGAATTTCTCCAGCGGTTCTCCAAAGGGCACTAATTCAGGATCACTGCAAAGATGGAAGCTACTGAGCACCAGGATTGCCTGGATATCTCCCCATTTACCCAGAGCTGTGAAGAATGCCCTGTTAATTGTGGTCACTGTTTACAGAGGCAGTGAGGGTGATTTCAAACTGCTCTGTTCTATTTTAAAATGGGATTAATTAGGTTATGATTCTTCACAAAGCCACTGAGTTTGTAGACAAACCAGCAAATGAATCATCTCATCAAAGACACCAGTTAATTGTGCCAGGCCACGTCCTGCAGGGAGGCTGGAGCCTTCATCTCAAGGTCAAGGGGTTCTTCCAGGGGGATGTGGTGGTCTCCAGTTGGGATAACAGCCTGGAGGGAGGAGGGATGGGTTTGCTGCTGGGCTACACCTCATTTAATATCCCTGGGAAAAGCTCTCCCAGCTCTGAGACAGCACAACATCTCCTTTCTCCCATGTTTGAGAGGAAATTCCTAATCCCAGTGTTGCTCAGAGTGACCACTCACATTATTCCATTCCCTCTGCACCATCCCAGACCAAAGGGATCCATGAGAGTTGGGAGGCTGTGCCCATTCTTCCCCATTATCCTGGTTTTCTTCCCCAGGGTTTTCCAGGAGGACCGAAAGTTTCAGGAACTCTCCATGCATCCAAAGAATGAGCCAGCAGAACAGAAGAGCCAGCTGAAGGAATTCTGCTGGGTCTGGGCAGGCAGGGCTGCCTGGGGCTCAGCAGCTGTGCCTCTCCGTGACTTGTGAATCCCATTTTCCAACCTGATCCTCCCAAAAATCACCTCCCCTTCCCTGATCTGCCACTGAGGAGATCAGCAGGATGTCCCTGCCTGGAATTTGGGCTGAGGTTTATTGGAAAAAGAGAGGTCCCTCGTTCTGCACATCAACTCTGGATCCCTGGCACAGCCCCAACACCAAATACCAGCAAATTAACACAGACAGACTCGAACCTCCATGAATTTTTCAAAGACTGGCCCGAGGTTTTAATTTACAATCTAATCCAAGCTCAGCTGAGCTGCAGCTCCAGGATTTCTTGCCCAGCATGGGAGCACAGCAGTCAGCACCTCACGGTTAATGAATATGCTAATTGGGGATTTAGGGAAGGAAAGGAAGATGGGAAACCTCTGGCTAAAAGCAGCTCAGAATTGAGATGCCCCCTTCTCTGCCTGTGCTGACACAGCTTTCCTGCCACTCTTTCCATTCCTAGTCTGGAGCAATCTCCTCGGAAAAGGAAATCATCATAACGAAAGAAAATAAGTGAGAATTTCAATATGGATAAAGAGCTGGGTGACTTCAAGAGAGTCCAGACCTCAATTCAGATTAAAGACATGAGAGTTCCTTACCTGGGGCAGGTTTCAGCTCCATCCTCCTGAACTCCAGCACTGAACAGTCCCTGCTCCTGCCTGGAGCTGCTGAGAGCTGCAAAATAGGGCAGGCTCAGAGAATACATTTTAAATGAAGACATAAATATGTGTACAACTGGGGGATGGCAGGTCTGACCTGAACTGATCTCCTGAAATGCACAGAGGGACAATGGCCCGTGGGTGAAACTCCAGGAACTGTTATCTTTTGGGGAAGAGAACACCATTAACACAGAGCATCTCCTGGATTTTTGCCTGGCCCAGACACTCCTTGGATGCAGGCACATCTGTAGATGTACGTGCACTGGCATTTTTGGTGCTTTTTCACTTCCCTCATGTCTTACTTTACTAAATTTCTAATGCCTTGTGTACTGGAATGCTCTCCTGTCACTGAAGCATACCTAGACAGGGCTCTCTCAGAAATGCAGTTAATTTTTAACCACTTTCCTTGCTTTCAGACAAGTGTTTTTAGACCCTGGTGAATATCAGGTTAAATAATCCAAGTGAAACATAAATGTCTGGTCTGTAGCACATTCAGAACCCTCTGTGTCTGAAGTGAGTTTATCCAGAGGATTCTGTTCATACAAGAGGAATTTTTCTGATCAATCACCACTACCCAGGGATCAGACAAGCACTGATTTCATTTTAACCCTTCAGTGAGAGCAGGGGGACACTACAAGGGAGCTGCTGGATGTTCTGCTAGGAGTCTACAACTCATTTTATATATTCCCTCCCTTTTCCATCCCCCAATCCCCTCAAAATTATATTAAAAATCATGTTTGAATTATTGTTTCCTTCCCATTAAGTATTCCTGTCTAATTAATTAATTATTTTTTTTTTTAATTTCACCAATCTGTATTTTTAGCAGTTTTATTTAAAATCACATTGCAGTGACAAGTGTATTCAACCCCCCCATGGGAGTGTGTCCCTATAAATCTGTCCTGGGGACAGTGTGGATGACAAAAAGACAGTGCTGGGGAGCAGAAGGCAGAGACAAAACCCAACTCTGCTTGGAACCCACTGGGACAATTTAGGGAACTCAATTAATGCTGTAACTGTGAGTCAGGAGAGGCTCAGCCACATCCCCAGAGTGTGGGCACTGCACCGCTCCAAAATTAAAATATTTTTAATTTGCAGCTCTGGAGGCCAAAAGGGAGGTTGTAACTAACCCCAAATGTCTCATTTTACCTGGTCCTTTTTGTCACAACAGCATCCAGCACCTCAGTCCACCACAGAGAGATGCTCTTGCTATTGCTCTGAGCTCAAAACCTGAGTTTACAGCCAGATACTCCAGAGAAACACATTCCAAAGAATGACTACAAAGACACAGAGTGAGGACACTGCCTTTTTTTTTGTAAAGTATTTCATTTTTCCATGCAGCAGGCAGCAATTCTCATGGAGGCCATAAAGTGGACAAGAAGAAAACAAGAGAAGGGAATTCCCTGCCACACTTATTTAGAGCTTCCTCCCATGGAGGGGAAGGAGGGAAATCCTGACATTCCATCACTCCTTGTGGCAGTGCTGATATGGAAATGAAGACATTTCCCAGCAGGGGGATACAGGATTAATAAGGATAGTGCTGGAATTGTCTGGGAGAGGCCTCAGGAGGGGAAAGGCTGTAGGATTAACTGTTCTCTGTTAGGGTTCTCTTTCTTCAGCTGGGTGATGGAATTGTGGCCATAACAGGGGATGCTCTGTGCAGATTAATTTGGTATCTCAGGCTTGGGACCAAGGAAATGGATGAGCTGCCAGCTCCCCAAAAGTTCATCTCTCCCTCTCCCAGTGTGGGGTAATTAATCAGGTAATTAATCAGCCTGGATGGGGACCCTGGGATCCCCTTACCATGAGCACACAGAGGTACAAACACAGCAGGGACAAACTCTGATACTTTGGAAAAATTCCTGGCACAATTCCCATTGCAGGAGCTGAGATTTTTGTACAAAGAATTCTGTTTGCAATTTTTCCAAGGTACAATTCCCATTGCAGGAGCTGGGATTTTTGTATGGAATAATTCTGTTTGCAATTTTTGCAAAGTACAATTCCTATTGCAGGAGCTGGGGGTTTGTACAAAGAATTCTGTTTGCATTTTTCCAGGGTACAATTCCCATTGCAAGAACTGGGGTTTTGTACAAAGAATTCTGTTTGCAATTTTTCCATGGTACCAGCTTGGCTTGGAACTCTGACTCCCTATGCATAAATCCACCAAATCCACCACATTTAATCTATGGAATTCAGAGTTCCCATTCATTCAGGATTTTGACTGTTCCTTGAATTACAGATTGTCACTTTGGGATGTTTTTAACTCCTGATATGCCAAGGGGGCTCCCTGATCTGCTCATCCCTTCCTGGCAAAGCAGCTCCAGACACAGCAGAGCACATCCAGGTGGATTTGCTGCCCCTGTCCTCTCACTCACCACTCCAGTGACTGAGAAACTCAAAACTTGAATCACAGACTGGAATATATTTGGAAAGGCTCTGCTCTTTTTAAGCATCCCTGTTTTTCCTCCTCCAGTGAAGTATTTAGAGGGCTCTCAGATTCAAATTGAGCCGTAGCTGTGAGGGTTTCCAAGAGCCAGTGGCCCTGGCCAAGCCATCCCCAAGCTCCCACTGGTGCCCAAATTTGCAGCAGACTCAGAGTTTTGAACATTGCCTGACTACTTTGTGGTGCTCATAAATGATTCATGGAGTACAACTGAACAAGCCAGCTTTCCCAACAAAGAAAACCACAACAAACAACCCCTAAACCCAAATTAACCCAAAATGAGCTCTGTGATGTTGTTGGTTGTGTTTTCCAGCCCCTATCCTTTGGTGCTGTGGCGTTTGGAGAGCACACACAGACCTGGATTTGCCAACCTCTGAAATGGGAAAAATGAGGGATTTACTGACCAGAGCAGCAGGAGCCATCTGGGTCCTGGGTCCTGAGCCAGTTCTGGGTCCAAATGTGCCTCCTGGCATTCCCAGTGTCACTCCAGAGCTGGGGAGCAGTTGGATAATATGAATTTCTGGCTGTGGCAGCAAGAGCTCTGTCCAAGGCTGTGATTACCCTGCCATGGCCAGTGCACTCCCCACTCCTCTCCACCTTTTCCAAAGCTGGAATCTGCCATTCCCATGGCAGCCCTAAGCATTCCAAGAGCTGTCCCTGCAGTCTGAGCCCCCCTGAGATGCTCAGGAGCTGTCATTGGCTCTTTGCTGTCACCCAGGGCCTGGTGGCAGGGAAAGGGCAGGGAAATTGGAGTTTCACACATTTAATTCACCTCTCTCACAACTCAGGCTCTTCAAAGGGGAAAAACCTCACCACAAGTCTTAATTAATATGTCATGAGCTGACTGTTAAACGAAGCACTTTGGGTTATTATCTGAACCCAACCACTTAATGGGGAAGCAGGTGAAGAGCAGGGAGCTTTGGGAAGGGAAATTCAGGCTCTTCCTTTCCTGAGGTGCTGGTGGCAGCAAGGTCAGGGCTATTGAGCAATTTGCTGGCCCCCAGTGAGATGCTGCATCACCAAACCTTCCTCTGTGCAAAACATCATTTGTAGGGATGAGCCCTGATGTCGTTGGTGCTACAAAAATGAGGTTTTTATACAGTCATAGCTCAAAATTTTCATAGTTTTATACTTCTATTGGTTTTTATCCTCATCGTTTTTTGCTATTACAATTCATGATTTTTATGTATACAAAGCACTTCTGCACTGCACAATTCCCCTTTTCCTTTACATCAAATGGTTTTCACACACATCCCTTCACTTAAAACCCAAAAATCACAGTTTGAGCCTGTGTTCTCCTTCTTCCCCTGCCCTCCAGCTGGGACATCACTGCTGCATCCCAAGGTCCTGCCCAGAAATGAGTCCCTGGCTGCTGCACAAACAGAGATAAAGAGAAGCTCCTGCTCTGCAGAGATAAAATGCAGCCCTGGGCAGGATCTGTGCCCTCCAGGTGAGCTGTGCTCCTGCAGGGTGGCCTTGCAGAGGTGAAGCCCCCACCTGCAGAGCCACTTGGATTTGGGAGGTGACAATCTGGCCTCAGGGCACCTCATGGGGATGAGCAGCCACAGTTTTGCCTTGTTTATGATCCTCGTGTTCCAGGCTCTGTTTGCAGGACACTTAAACTTTACACTGTCTGCTTGTACTAAAGTAAAAAAAAAACCAAAAAAAAAAAAAAAAAACCAAAAAAAA
>WEIU01009276.1:142756-166906 GCA_013389925.1 Aegithalos caudatus | reverse complement strand
AAAAAAAAACCAAAAAAAAAAAAACCACCAGCCAACTTAGAAAACCCCAATTCTGCTGTGCTTGGGAGCTGAAAGCTTTTTATTCCTTTGGTCAGGGAGCACACCTGTGCCTGTAGATGGCTTTGGGGTGGTGAAGGATCAAAATTCCTTCTGTCAAATGCCTCCCCTCCCCTCTCCTCCCGTGCAATTATAGAAAGAAATCAATCAGGTGAGAAATGCATCAAAAAACTTTTGTGCAAAAGGATTGGGAGTGACAGATGGTCTGAGCCGGGAACATATGGATTTTGTCAGACAACAGGAAAAAAAAAAAAATACATAAGATGGTGTTGTGGAAAAGTAGGTGTAACCCCCGTGTGAGTGACCTCAGAGGGAAAAGAGGTGGCAGAGCCTTTCAAAACTTATCATTTTTTTCTTTGACAGTGATTTAGAGAAAAGTGGAGGAGAAAATGCTTGGTCCTCCACCTTTGTAACTTACCGAGGAACGCCGGAGCCAGGAAAAACAGATGGCACTCGGGTCTCTCCTGAAATGATAGTTATTCCTCTCCTGTGCAAAATACATGGTGTGAGTCACCATCAGAAAACAAGGCATTAATTAATAACATCTCAGTGCTCTAGGATCAGGCAGGTGAGGGCTGGGAAGCTGCCTCCAAGGATCCTGGCTGGCAGAGCAGGAGAACGGGCACAGGAGATCACACTCCCATCCCTGCCTGCCATGCAGCATCCATCATTACAAGTAATCAAGCCTAAAAGTATTTGTCATCCCCAGGGCATGGAGCTGTTTGAGGTGCAGAGTACAAAGAGAACATCAGCTCAACGACAAAACGATCAGTCAAGTGGAAAAAGAAAAGAAAAAAAAAAAAAAAAAAAAGAAAAAAAAAAAGGTGGAAAAAACAGATAGTAGAATAACAGAAACATTCTAATTAAATCCTTACTGTAATTAAATTCGGTGTGACGAGACAAACAGCACTTGAAGAGTGATTTTTGCTGGTTTTGTTGTTTTTTGTTGGTTTTTTTTTTTTGTTGTTTTTTTTTGTTTTTTTTTCTTCTGTACAACATTCAGTGTTCTTTCTTCATGGCTATCACTCTTTTGGTGAGGTTCAAGCAGGAGCACCAATGCCACCTTCATTTCACTCCAGGGTTTTCAGTGGGTGCAGCTCCACAGGTGGTTTGAAACCAGGGCTTTCCAGGGAAACCAGGACATGCCCTTCACCAAAGCAGAGACCAAGACATTTCTCATCATCTTCCCCACTGTGCCACTGACAATCATCACTAAAAGCAGAGCACAGTAGGCTTGGCTGCAAATCAGGAATTTACTAATAACAGCATAATTAAAACGAGAATTCCTTGAAGATCACTTTAAAGGTACCTTTGGCAGTGAGCGTTCCTAATTAAATGGAACAAGTCTATTGAAAAGGAGTAGGTTTAGAAGGGATATTAGGAGAAAATTGTTCCCTGTGAGGGTGGAGAAGGGTCCCAGAGCAGCTGTGGATGCTCCTGGATCCCTGGAAGTGCCCAAGGCCAGGCTGGACAGGTTTGGAGCAACCTGGGATAGTGGAAAGCATCCCTGCCATGGCAGGAGTGACACTGGATAATGTTTAATGTCCCCCCAACCCAAACTTTTTGTGGTTTTATGACCCTCAGGGTGGCTGTGGCAGGCAGAACGGGATTAGAAGAATATTTGTTTCATGGGGAAGCAATTTCATGAGTGAGCAAAAATTAATTTCCCTTCGTTTTGTTCCGACTTAACCAGAAATTAAAACGACGGCGAGCACTCAAGAAATATAAGCTCGTTATAATGAACAGATGGCAGCTCAGTGAAGATTGGTGTGAAGAAGATCACCAGTCCTTTTGTTTACAACACATACATGTCCTGTTTTGTTTTAATTATAGTGTTGTTTTTCCACCCAGGCTCTTCACTTAACAAAACAGCAAAAACATCCCCCCTCCACCACTGTGTTTATGTCAGCAAAGCTAATAAGCAATCCACAAACTGGAACTGGGGGGAAGCAAATGCTCATGAATATTGAGAACTCTCTGATAGATGTGGTGTCTGCCTGTGTTGTTTGGATCCATCTTGATGTCCCCTGTGAAGTCAAAGGAAGCAAGAAAGAAAACCATCTTCAATCACTGTCTGGCCAGGAGCTCAGGGCTTTGCTACCTGGTTTTATGTTGGGCTTTGTTAAATCCATTTAAGAGTCTTATGTTCATGAGACTGAAATATGTAAGGGAGAAAAACCCAAATGCCTTCTCTTTTGTCAGAGGCTGGAGGTTTAACAGGATTTGAGCACTTTCTAACTCTTTTATTGTCTTGTATACTTTGCACTGGAAATGACAACGTTTAATTACAGGTAATAAACACAGAAGCCCTTAATAGGATTATCACCAGCAGCTTTCAGTGCCTGGTGCTGCCTGGTGGGACAGGGGAAAGGTGCAATATCTGACTGGAGCCTCAGCAGAGGCTCCCAGAACAGGGAAAAATCACCACGGCTGGGTCTGAGGGGTGTGTGTTTGGCAAGAATAAACTATTTCAGCTCTTCACTGAGCTTGGTTTGAGGCTCGTTTGCATGAACCTTGTGCTGCTTCCCATGGCTGTGACACCCTCTAGTGACACAGAGCCTGTGATTCAAGGGTTTGTCATTCTGTGCCAGCAGCTGCTGGGGCACTGGGGGTCTGTGCCACTGCCCAGCCTGCTGCCCACCCTGCCAGAGCTGCCCAGAGAGACACCAGCACCTGGGGGCTGAGCAGAGTTTGACAGCTGAAAAATTAACCTACAAAAACACCATCAGCAGGCTGGAATTTACAGTAAATTTGGGAATAAATCAGGTGAAAGCCATACCTTTCCAGAACCTTTTTTTTTTTTTTTTTTTTTTTTTTTTTTTTAATTCTTTTCTTAATACAGTGCCCAGTCACATTTAGAAAAAAAGCACAAAAAAACCCCAAAAACCCAAAAAACCAAACCTATCAATCTTCTACTTCATTTCTAACTTTTCTCAGTGTTTTATAATAAACCCCTGAGCTGTTGCAGTCTAGAAATACCCAAATTCTAATAGCCCTGCACCTCAGCTGTCAGCTGCTAATACTCTTCAGTCAGTCAGTATTAAGCAAGGTTTAACAACCTTCTCTCACACACAAAAAAAAAAATAAAGAAAGAAACCCTGAGCAAATTACTGGTTATGTTTGACTCAGACCACCATCCTCGCTGAAACAAAAACGTGGCGTCACCGGCGTTGTTACGATGATAAACTTCTGGTGGTACATTATGTATTACTGAAATTAAAATAATTTAATGCTTCAGAGGAAGCCCTGGGAGCCTGAAAAGTTGCAGGACTCGTTTCTGTCAGCATTACTGTCAGCACTATATACACAGCACCCCGTGCCTGAGCCGTATTTCACGCTGGGCTTCTGCTCCCCTCGGTGAAGGTGAGGGACAGAGCCCATAAAATTAACAGCTACTTACCCTAATCTCTGCCTCCAGACCTTGTGGAGGTTGTAATCCAAGCCCAAATACAAAACTGTTTGGTTTTCATCACCTTTCTGCTGGGGGGAGAACAAATGCACAATGTTGTGGAAAGGGGCAGTGGGTGCGGATTCAGAAACCGAGGCACAGGGTTTTGACATTGATGCCAAAATCATGCTCCAATTCCAACAGCCAGCGTGGAAGGTCTTTGGAGTGATTTTTTTTCAGAGTATTCAGCATTTCCCAGGGCTGTGAGAATAATTTTAGTGTGCTTCAGCTGCTCTGTTCTTCTGAAATACGACGTGAGACGTGAAGCTGGGAACATGTAAAATACAGGGTACGTTCTCAGAGGCCATCTTTCAAAACTCAGTTCCACTGATTTACCTGTCATCACACACTTAATCTGAGTTCCTTCAGCTGTCTCCCTCACAGAGGCAACCTTCCTCCTCCAAAACTCCTCTGCTTTTTGGGTTGTTCTTAGGCCTCATGGCCAAGCTTGTGCATGTCTATGACTGGGTTTGATCAAACACAAGTCCCTGTTTTTGACATTGATTTAAACTCCTCAGACCAGCTGTCCATCCACAGCTATACAGGAAAAGTGCCTTTACCTCTGTACCCCATGGACTCTCAGGTGTCTGAGCTGTAGGACCTTGGTGATGTGATGAAGCTGAAGGCAAAGATTCTCTATTATTCATTTTGCAAACAGACTTGATGTAAGAAGCCTTCAAGATTAGCTCACTTATAGATTGCTCCCAAAAATAAGAACTGGGTCATTTACAGTGCTGACTTGTGGTCAATTTCAAGGAAAAAAAAAAAAACTCACCAAGATGCTCTTTATGTTGCATTATTCCTTAAAATTCTCATCAAATTGTGGGGGAAAAAAAAAGATTTGGTTGTGAATACTGGGGACATAAACCTGGATTTTTTTCTGGCAGTGACTTCCAGCACACAATGAGGGACGAGCAGGTTTTGTCAGGGAACCAACAGCAGACATTCCCCTTCAAAAGCTTGTTTTTCAGCACAGCTCAGCCAGTTACTGGATTCAATCACCCCTTTGGCACTTCCCACAGAGAAGACTTGAAATGACCCCTTCAGCTTTGTCCCCGTGGCTCTCAAAGCCTTCCCACACTTGCAGGCTGCTCTTGGCAGTGTCAGGTGAAGAAAACAAGCTTTGGTGAGGTGGTTTCTCATTAAAGTGCTGGTTTTAGTGGAGGCACAACACTTGACCTGCTTTATTCTCTCACTCCCCGCCTTGGTGAGCTGGTGTGAGGCCATCACGTGAGGCTTTACAAGAGCAAGCCAGCCTGGGAGATCTTTATCAAAAAATCCCAGCAACTCCTATTAAAAGCTTGCTTAGGCTCTCTTGCTCCTCAGCAACATCACAGTCCAAGCTTGCTGCTGTTCTGTATCGATTTTTTTTGCCTCCAAATGTGAGAGTTGTGATTCCTCCTTGCCCACCTGCCTGTGTGGGCCCTCACGCCTGTGTCTGACCCTCCAGAGGGACAGCACCGGCTGTCAGCTGAGATTTTTAATAAACTTATCTTCCTGCTAAGCCAGACACAATAAATAACTTCGGGTTTCACACCCTGAGACCTCCAAAAATCCAGATCAAAGTGGCCTTTGAGATTTCACTGAGGCCTTGCAATGCTCCTGTGAGCACTGCTGCTGTTGGGAGCAGAAGGAATGCTGTCCTAAATGGAACAAATGAGGAAAATGTCATTGCATTTGATGATATATGCCTTTTTCAGCAGCTTAAAATATCTGGATGAAGCATGAATTAGTAAATAAAGAAGATAAAATATTCAGTATCATTAAAGCTTTCATTAAAAAAGAAGGAAAAAAGTCACTGTTTTCCAGTGTGGTGTGATGGCCATGGGATTGAGTGTGATTTTGATTTTTTTTTTTTTTTTTTTAACATTTGCATAAAACCAACTGAACAGTTGGCTGGGTTAAGCCATGCAACTGTGGCAGTATTGCTGGAGACAACAATAATCACTATGGAGATTAAACCATTTTGTTAGATGAGTGTTTAACCTGCTCCAGCCCATTCTGAATTGGTGAATTGAAACAGACTTTATGAGGAATCATTAGAAAATGAATAAATAGGTATGGGGAGGCCTAAGGTGATGCTGCTGCATTGATCCCTGCTGCTGCTGGCATAATAATGTCACTAAAGCAGCAAGTGTACATCAGGCCTAAAAATATTGTTAAATTGGAAAGTTGATGTGGCAAAATGGTGCAAAATGTTCATTACAGAGCCATAAACCCCTGGGACCCCGACCCTGGTGGTTTCTGCCCCTCTCAGGTGATTTCCCACCTGCAGCTGCCCCAGCCCTGGATCCCAGCACAGGGAGGAGCTGGAGCTGCTGGAGAGAGCCCAGAGGAGGCTCCAGGATGAGCAGAGGATGGAGCAGCTCTGCTGGGAGGAAAGGCTGGCACAGCTGGGATTGTTCACCTGGAGAGGAGAAGCTTTGGGGTCACCTCAGTGTGGCCTTGCAGGGCCTGGAGGGGATACAGGAAAGATGGAGAGAGACAATTCCCAAGGGATGGAGGGACAGGACACAGGGCATGGCTTCAAACTGACACAGGGCAGGGTTAGATGGGATATTGGGAAGGAATTCCTGGCTGTGGGGGTGGGCAGACCCTGGCACAGGTGCCCAGAGCAGCTGTGGCTGCCCCTGGATCCCTGGCAGTGCCCAAGGCCAGGTTGGACACTGGGGACAGCCTGGGACAGTGGGAGGTGTCCCTGCCATGGCAGGGGTGGCACTGGATGGGATTTGAGGTCCCTTCCAACCCAAACCATTCCATGATTCTGTGGTACCTTGTGAATTTATACCAGCCAGTGGAGCACCCTCATGGCTTGAGGGATTTCAACTCTGGTTTTTGTTTATATTCTTATATTCTGGTGGGATTTTGTGCCCAACAAGTGGTGAAGCTAAAGAGAGATTTTTTTGACTTGATAAAAATTAGATCAGTACAGCATTCTGGTTTAAGCTGCACCAACACAATTTTTCTGGCACTTCTGGAAGAAATAAGTGTACAATAATGATGGGTTTTACTAAGTGTAGTCATCTGCTTGTGTAGCCCCTCCCACACGAATAACTTTGCATTCCTATCCATCTAGATGACATTAAAAGCATATTAATGCCTTGTTTTTGCCCTGTAAAAAGCAGACAATGTCAAAGGAGACCCGAACTATTTATTTTCATAAACGCACTTTCCTTGCTCTCGGAACGTAGCATTTCACAAACCTCAATTTTCTCCCCAGCCACAAGTAGTAAATAACTTAACTGTATCACATTATAGCCATTTAACAAATATTCCCAGACCAGCAGCAACACTTAGCTCTGTGAAATAGATTTGTTCTGGATGTAAAGCAGGGAGAGCAGGATCCACATTCCTTGGCCCTCGTGGGCTGACGTGATGGAGCCATGTGAGATGACTTTGAATTAAGATGGAGCTTGTGCAGAGAAAGTATCCCCCAGACAGGGATGTTTATACACATTTCTTCCCAACCTCCCCTTTTTTTCTCTCCCTCCCAAATGTAGCTTATTATGCCTGTTTTTCCCCCCCCACTTCCATAAGTGGATTTTAAAGTTATGTCGCCGTTTTCTCACTCCCGGATAAATGTGTGTAATATATCTCCCATAAAATGTTACTACACAGATGGGACTGAGAAAAGTTGGGGTTTTTTTGTTTGCTTTTTTTTTGGTTTTTTGTTTTTTTTTTTTCCCTTCCCCCAGTTTATGGAGCCACCGTTGGTAATATCTACCACTTATGAATAATAAAAGAAAATGGCCTTTGGTGAGTTTTAGAGTTTTGTTTTGCTTTCTGTGGGAATCCTTGAAGGAAAGGAAAGCTCTGAAATCAAAGGATCAAAGGCTGTGCTACACAATTTCCTCAGGTGCAGTGCAGCCAACCCTGATTCACATGGGTGATATCTCTGGCATGTGCAGCAAATCCTTTTCTTGTATTTTTTTTCTTTTTGCTGCCACTCTTACACCAACAGCAAATCTCCACTGCAGTCAGGTCTCAATCTGTATTTTTAATGAGTAAACACAGATAAGCTTGGGTACTACTTTTATTTGGTGTGATGAATGTGCCATAAATCCTTGTCTCTCTTTGGGGTGGCAAGTGAAAAAAGGTGTTGCTAATAAATGGGAATCAACAGAATCTGGAGTAAAGACTGGCCAGAGGAGGAGATGATAAGAAGATAAAGTTTCATTTTATTAGGAAATAAATGGTGGTGAAGGGTAATTGTTTCCCATATAAATGGAGCTGTAAAAAAATGGGAAAATCTGACTGTTCTGGGTTATCAGTGCTTCAGGGAGCTGCCAGGGGCTGTTCTGAGTGTAGTGTCCTGTTCAAATAGAATCACACAATCTCCTGAGTGGGAAGGGACCCCAGGATCATCAAATCCAAGATGCACAGATCTCCCAAACAACCCCACCCTGAGCATCCCTGGCAGTGCTGCCCAAATGCTCCTGGAGCTCTGGCAGCCTTGGGAATGTTCCCATTCCCTGGGGAGCCTGGGCAGTGCCAGCACCTCTGGAGGAAGAACCTTGGAATGTGCAAAGGCTGAAAACATCCCTGGATATCTCACACTGAGCAAGACTGCTTTAGCAGGAAGGAAAATGATAAAGGGACTGGGATTTACATCATAATTCTCAAGAACTGGTAATTTTTAAGGTCAAATGGAGCTCTGGTACAATAAAAGGAGTCCCTGCCCACGGTAGAGTGCAACTGGAGGAATCTCAAGGTCAATTCCAACCCAAACCATTCCATCTTTCTGCGTTTTTCTGATTTGGAGAACGATGAACAGGAATTTTACACAGAGTGCAAGAGCACAGGAGCCAGACAGGAATTTCCTGCAGGCTCAGGAGACTCAGGCAAGTTTGAGATTTAGCCCAAAGTCTTCAGTTGCTAAAAGAAAAATGAAATATTTGCCTCATTGTGTCTTTGGCAGTGCTCAAAGTTGCTTTTGTTCATGTTTTGATTTACGGAGCGAGTCTCTATCAGGCATCTGCTGCTGGATGGATTAACAACACACAGTATTTATTTCTCAGCATGTGATGCAAACTTCTCAGTGGAAGGAGAGAGAATAACAGTGACTATAAATTGATGCAGTATTTCAAGTGGGAAAAAACCCTAAGTTCACTAATCAAACAGTAAATTATTAAAGCATTCCTTTTGCTTATCATAACAACAAAGGATGAGAAGCAAAATGATATATATTTCTGAAAAAAGAAATATATTTCTGTCTATACTTATATTGGCATGTTCTGCTCCTAATTTACTGAGCATTGTCATGGGACCTGTGAGCAAATCCATAACTCTGCAGAGACAGGATTTGTACCTGATTTTAAGCATATGAGTAACATGATTGACTCAAGTGGGCTTACCTGGAGGTTGAAAATTGCCTTGCAACTTCTTGTCATAGCTGGAGCCCTATTTTCTTGCTAATCCACAAGTAGATCAAATATCAAGCCTTTGCCTAATTTGATTTAATTAGTAAGTGGTGACATGAATGGTGTCAATATGTGAGGTGAGAGGAGGGAGAGTTAAAAATATGGCACTTGAGACAGAAACCTGAGTGCTCTGACTGAGGATTCAGAGGGATTTGAAAAAGTGCAGCATGATGCTATTGATTCCTGATTTATGTCTTGTTGGGGCTTGTCTGAAATGGACTTTCAGGACCAGGATTTACTCAGTTCTGTCCAAACAGTAAGGAAATCTTAAGCTCCCATTAATTGAATGCAAACAGAAAAGATAAATACCACAGCTGAAATGACTTTGGCAAATTTGGATGCTTGCTGCTGTGAGGTGTCTGATCAGGTAAAGACAATACAAGCCAATTGTTTATGTCATTTTTCTTCCAATAAAAGGAAAATAAACCTAATAACATCTATAACATGACTGATTATGCAAAAATTCAGATAAATTTAGTATATACACAGGTGGGTGCAGGCTAACCTCATCTCCTCATTCCGAGCTGGTTAAATTCTGACAGTTCCAGTCTGAAAACCGTGTAATAATGGAAATGGAATGAATTAAAACCTCATCAGCCCAAGGACATTTGAACAAAAGGTTTTTCACAGGAGACTCTAGAGAAAAAGAAGGCTCAGAGAGCACCTTATCCTTGAAAGGAGGTTGTGGACAGGTGGGGACTGGGCTCCTCTCCCAGGTAACAAGAGACAGGACAAGGGGAAGCAGCCTCAGGTTGCACCACGGGAGGCTCAGGTTGGATATCAGGAAATAATCCTCACTGGAAGTGTGGTTAAACATTGGAACAGGGAAGTGGTAGAATCACTGGAAATGTCAAAATACCCCAAGTAAATGTGGTAATTCATGGTGTGGTTTGGTGGCCGTGGGGGTGTTTGGTCAAAGGTTGGACTTGAAGCTTTTGGGGGTCTTTTCCAGCCTTAATGATCCTGTGATTTACTGAAGGGAGTTGGGATGCTGGGCCACCTGTATCAATCATCCTGAAAATTTCTAATTGTCAATGATAAATAAATGGGGTTACATTTTCTGTCCTGAGCTTTTGTGGGTTGTAACACTGAAGACCCTGAATGACAGCAAATGGCTTCAGGGTGGAGGCAGAGTTTGGCTCCTGAAGGGGCAATGGACACATTTTTTTCTGACTTGAACTTTCAGTTATCTACTCTGTTTTAAAAATCCTGATAGGAAACTGGTGAAGCTCAACCTCCCCTCTTCTTTACTAACAAAGCTTTGAAACAAATCCCTGCCAGTGAGTCAGTAAACATATATAACTTTATACTGAAGCTTCAGAACCACAACTTGCTTTGTTGTTGCTTTGCATATTTACAAACCTCAACCCCAGCCCTGTGTGTTGACCCTTTCTGAACCCTTCAGCCAGGACATGAAGCTGTTTGATGCAGAACCATTCTGGGCATGCCTGGAACTATTGATCCATCAGGAATCCAAGGAGGATTCCACCATCAGCTGAATCAAAGGAGTTCAGGCACTCAGAAGAGAGCTGATTGTGCTGCTTGATCTGTGTTCTCTCTGTACAGAGCAGGGGGACTTCTCAGCATTTCTTGTAATCCACTTTCTCCCTTCTGCTACAAATGATTTGTAGCAGAATAAAATTATTTTCCAGAAAGGCTCCTTACATTGTTTCTAGTCAATCTTTAATCACCTTTAGGTTTCCTGGATGTCTGGATATAAATTTTCAGTCCTGAGAAGATTTATCTACTGAAGGTTCAGAGTTACTTGTGTAATGAATTCCCATGTTCTTTAAAACCCCTAATCAATGAAGATACATTTCCAGAATGACTTCCCATAACATACCTTGTGTGCTGCTGGCTCCTCAGAGATCCTGGAGATTTATGGCAAACATAATTTTCCGACTTCACAAACTCCCAAAGTTACAGATTGCCTTTGGAGAGAGTTTCTGTTACCCCTGCTGTGCTGCAGCCTTGTGTCTTTCTTGTGGATAAACATAAGCAGAAGCCAGAGGATATTGCACCTGGCTTTGATAAATTCCATCAAATTGAGCAGCAGTGAATAGAACGGGAAATTATTGCTCATTTTATTCATTTCTAGTCCAGCTAATAAGAAAGAAATCTTCTTCCTGGAACCTGCATTATTTTGTTACCACAGTAGTGTTTTAACAGCATTTCTCTGAAATATTCGTCAGAAATTGAACACTCACTTGACACATTAGGTTTTGATTCCAAACTAATTTTTTATTTTGAACCACAAGGATAATTTTTGGAGACAAATTCACTCCTCTAGGTGGGTACAAGTGACCGTGAGAGTGACAGGAAAAGAGGAAATGCTTCTCACATCCATAAACGAGCTGACTTTCACTATGGAAACTTTTCCTTGACCTTGTACGTCAGCAGTCTTTGTTTTAATGGAATTCATCATTACGGTGCCTCATTTTGCTGTTTCTAATTCAATTGAAAAGGCAGTTTTCTTTGATGATGCATGTTATTTATTCGCTGTAGAAAAGAAAGCAAACAACTATTTTGGGAAGCAGGTAGTTTTCCAAGAAACTGGGCACCAGGGATTCATTTACATGAGCAAAACAAATCTGCTGTTGAAAGAGAAGCAAGAGTAACTTTCCATAATTTTCTCAAAGCAACGCTGCTAAATTTAGTCCTGAAGACTTTCAAGTTTTGGAACTTTCAAAGCCAGGACTTTCATTTTATCACGAAGGGTCTTCAAGATCTATTCCAAGCAGAGTTAATTGCATCCTGCTTTTGTCACTGTGGAGAAGAGGGTTTTTACAGGACATTTACAGGACATTTAAGGTACTTACTCCTTACCAATGAGTAGAGATCAGTGCCAATTAGAGTGAGTTAAAGATCTTTTTGTTCATCAAAGATCAAGTGTTTTATCCGGACACATTTTTTGCTAAAGCTCCTCTAAACAATGTTAAAGCCCTGCAGGATTCTGGCTCCTCTGCAGCTGGAATTCTTACCTCTTGCAGCCTCAGCACCAACACAGCCAGAATTTCCAAGGATGCAGGCAGAGTGCAGCTCCTTTAGGAGGGAGCCAGGGTTTTGCTTTTCCCTGGAAGCAGAACTGCAGTGTTCCAGTGTGGATCACCCGGCCCTAATGGGAGCAGAGGGGATGGAATCTCTCTCCTGGCAAAACAAAAGATATTAACTGGAGAGAAGGTGCCACCAGTGCCACCCAGTGCCACCCCAGCCATGGCAGGGACACCTCCCACTGTCCCAGGCTGTCCCCAGTGTCCAACCTGGCCTTGGGCACTGCCAGGGATCCAGGGGCAGCCACAGCTGCTCTGGGCACCTGTGCCAGGCCTGCCCACCCTCACTGGGAAGGGTTTTTCCCTAATATCTCATCTAACCTACTGTCTTTTGGTTTTAAGCCAATTTCAGAGAATTCAGAGAATTCTGGGGATCCATTAACCTTCCTTCATCCCTCTGGTCTCCATCCAGGTCTAGCAATGGAAGTAAAGGTCAAACAACGCTTTTCTTCCCATCCTGGAAGAGTACCTGCCTAGGGAAAGTTCCTGTCTTTCACCCTCAAAGATCTGCTTACATCCAACCTCGTAATGTCAATAATAAAAGATCCAATTTGAGCTCACAGGAGCTCCTTGCAGAGGAATTATCCTTGAATCCAGGTGGGTCCAGAGGGAAGGCTGTGATCAAACCCTTCTCCTGTCTCCATAAGCACTTTAAGTCCCACCACTGGTAACTGCAGGTGGGGGCTTTGCTCCCAAATTCCCTCTCCCACCCCACGAGTGCCTGACAGCTCTGAAAAGCAACCAGCCCTGCAGGGGTGAGTTGGGACACCCAGGTGGAAGCAAGCAGGTCATGTTTCATTGAGAAAAGTACCACTAAATAGTGTGAAAATACATTAGCAGTCAGGTCAGGCCAGGAGCTAAAGCCTGGGAAGTGAGATGGAAGTGTGATGCTGAGAGCAGCAACAACTGTTCTTTTTCCATTTGCTGCGAGGCTAATGAATGTATTAGTGGAAATCATGGGGGATTTTAGGCATGGAGAAAGTGGTGCAGGAGGAATATTCCTGGGAAAAGTGCTTCTAGAAGTATGCCAGGTGATGTAATGGTGCAGAGCAATTTGCAGGTTAATCCTGTGTGTCACCATTTCTGTGTCCAGTTTTATAGACTTAGGCACAGGCTCACTTCTGGATTCTCCCTGTTGTCATTGTCTAAATGCCTGTAAAATTCTATTTATTATTTGTCTGTGAAATTGTAAAGTTTTAATTTTGTAAGGCGAATTGTAAAGTAATTTAAAAGGTTTTCTTGGGAATTTTGTCAATCCTTTTTGCTATTCATGTTGCTGGAAGTGTTCAGTCCCAGGCTGGATGGGCTTTGAGGTCCCATCCAACCCAAACTATTTTGGCATTCTATGGAAATCCTTGTATAAAGCCCTGTAGCAAAGCAATCCCTATAAATCATCAGAGAAGAGTTTCATGAGATCTCTCAACTTCAAGGGATCATCAAAACATTCCTCAGTGCAGCTCTGGAGAGGGGTTTACTGAGTTTTAAAATTATTTATTGGTATCATTTTTCATCATCCTAGTTATTTCACATTTAGCCAGCCAAATACTGGTATTTTTAATTAAAACTGTTAATTAAATTCTTAATAAAAAATGTGGCATATGTGGAAATATGCTGATGCTTCAGCAGTTTGTACTGGAATGTTAAAAAAAATTAGCATTTCCTAATTCCCTGCTGAATGGAAATTCTGATTTTCAGCTCTAATCAATATTTGCATGTTTCCAAAATCCTTCTTAAATGTATCTGAAAGAGTTGTGGAGGGATTTCTTTCCCAGGTAAAATGGTTAAATATTCAAGATAAAATTTTTTCAGGTATCTTGTGTTGGATTTGGTGCATTTTGAAGTATTTTCCTCTTGGGGAAAAAAAATAAAAATCTATTCACTACAAAAATGTACTCAATTTTAAAAATTGGTTTTATGTCAAGGATTTGCATGGGTTTAATTGAGATTTATGCCAATGAAGGTGAAAGAAGAACCAGGAGAATCCTTGCAGAAAGATGTGAAAAGCTGAATTCTCCAGATGGGGAGTTACACTCCAAGCCCTGTTCAGCAGAGAGTGAAGCATTGAACAGAACAGATCATCTTAGGGTGGAACAAATCTCTCTGGAGGGTTTATTCATGTCTTCACCCAGAACAAAAGACTTTCACACTGGGGAGGAAACATGAGGAGCTTAAGCTCCAAACATATAATTGAGTGAAGTCAGGTGAAATTAATCCAAGTCATCATCTTTAGCCCAAAATCTGCTATTATTGTGTTTCAGCAATAGACTCTTGGAGTTTCAGAGGATCTCAGGAGGCTGGAAAAGAGCTCCAGGATCATTGAATCCAAGCTGTGACCATCCCCTTTGGATTTCAAAGGATCTCAGGAGGCTGGAAAAGAGCTTCAGGATCATTGAATCCAAGCTGTGACCATCCCCTTTGGATTTCAAAGGATCTCAGGAGGCTGGAAAAGAGCTCCAGGATCATTGAATCCAAGCTGTGACAAATCCCTTTGGATTTCAAAGGATCACTGAGGCTGGAAAAGAGCTCCAGGATCATTGAATCCAAGCTGTGACCATCCCCTTTGGATTTCAAAGGATCACAGGATCGCTGAGGCTGGAAAAGAGCTCCAGGATCATTGAATCCAACTGTGACCATTCCTTTGGAGTTTCAAAGGGCCACAGAATGACTGAGGTTGGGAAATCCCTCCCAGCCCATGAGTGCCAGCTGTGCCCCAACCCCACCTTGTCCCCAGCCCAGGGCACTGAGTGCCACCTCCAGGAATTCCCTGGACACCTCCAGGATTGGGGGCTCCCAGTAGGATGCTGCTGTCACTCCCCTGATTTCAGGGGTTTATTCCTTGCCTGCATCCAGACCCACCAGAAGGAATCCATTTCCACCTTTCTAGCTGAGTTTTCATCTGCTCAATCTGACTTTTAGCTTCATTTTTTTCCCAGCTCCTCTTACCTCTATGTCAAATTACAGGTTTATGATTAGGGGACAACAGAAATTTCAGGGAAATAGAAGCCCTGGCTCTAACTTTTAGTGCTCTGGTACCAAGAGGTTTTCAGATGTTCTGTGAGCCATCTTAGTCCTACCTAAAATTCTAAATAAAGTTTGAATAAGCAGTGAGTTTGCAAAAAATCTTTGAAAAGCCTGGACCCTGGGAAATCTTCCCATCCCTAATTGGGATTCAGCAGTTCCTTCACTGTCAAACGTGTGATAAATGCCAAAGCAGCAAGAGCACGTTCTGCTCAGTGTGAAGTTAAAGGCATGTTTGCCTTTAGACCTCAGAATTTAATATACAAGTTTCTAAGCCAGCCCAAATCTTTCTGCCTTGGTCTGAGAGAAAAAAAAACTCAAGATTTTATTTTTTTCCCTTTTTTCCCCCACTCACTATTAGCTTGTCTGCTGGGAACAAAAACACAGCTTGTACACTAAGTGAAAAAAAAATCTTTTTTTGCTACCCTAAAGTGAGGGCTTTTAATAACACAGTATTGAAAGTTCAGTGTTAGCAGCATTTACTCTCCAGATGATTGAGAATTCAAACAATACACGGCACCTATTTGCATATGTAACTGACAGAAATGTCATATCACCTGTCCCAACAAAAGAAATGAAAGATTTGAACATTAATTTGTATTTTTTGAAAATGAAAAATCTTTTGTGGCGCTCCCATTAATACACAGAAATGAAGAACTCAAGTTTGCCAGCTTTTTGTTCACCTTTTCACTTCTTTTTTTAAAGCCAAAGAATATTGTGAAAATAAAATGAGAACATCAGAGGCTGATCTCCAGGTACTTAATCTTTTGTTATCCCTTCTTCACCTTGTTAGAGGCAGCAAGAAGTAAAAAGAAACAGGGATTCTCTTGTGTGAACGCCCTTTCTGCAGGCAGAGGACCCTTCCTGCATCTGTTTTTCTGGGCGTTTATCCTCCTGGAGGAGAACCTCTGATCAAAGGGAGAGAGTCCTCCCCAAATCCTCAGGAACAAAAGGTTACAGGGGAACCAGGTTCAAACCCAGGCTTTTTTAGTGGTGGAAGAGATTTGACCTTGAATATTCTCTGTCTAGGGCAAGAAGAACATGAGGTTTTCAGAGACCTCTGGGTATCCAGAGAGAGAGAAGAAAGCAAACAACTCAACCATAAGCCTTGCTGATATAAACGTCCCCATTCCCCTTCTCCATCTTTGCCCTGTATTTTAAGAACACGTGCAAAAGAACTTTTGATTTTGTTAAAAAAAGGGGTGCACTTCAAAGCTGCCAACACTTTGTGACCACAGTCAATAACTCTTGCTTACCTTGAAACATCTGGTTTGAGAAACCCTGGGGGAAAAAAAAAAAAAAAAAAAGCTATTTTGAGTCTGGAAATTCTCACAGGAGCAGCGTCCTTGGGAGATGTTCTGTGGTTCTTGTGTTTAGTGTTGATCAGTCACTGTCAGCACTGCTGAGCGATCTGGGCCAGACAGGGCTGGGAAACCTCAGCCAAGGTGTTCCCTCAGTGCAGAGTACCCAAAAACTCCCATTTTAATGCAAATTAGGAATGAAGACTAATTTCTACGTACTTGTAGCAATTAAAAACTTAATTGAGGTCTTGACTGGCCTACAACACAGGAGTTGTGAGTTATTAACCCTGGCCATAGAATTATAGAATTGTTTGGGTAGAAGATTGTCCTGTTCCACCCCCTGCCATGGACAGGGACACTTTCCACTACCCCAGGGTGATCCAAGTCCCATCCAACCTGGCCTTGGACACTTCCAGGGATCCAGGGCCTCCCATCTCTGCATCACCCACCCCTTTTTTTTTTTTTTTTTGGTCCTTGTTCCATCTCTGCTTTGCCAGAGGAAGGTGTTTTCACCTTGAATTGTGATGTGGCACTCGGCAGCTGTTATCTCTGCCTGGATTTCACCCTTAAACCCCTCAGTGATTAGAGCAGTTAAATGTTACAGACAGGTTTGCAGAGCGTTTTGGAGATAAGAATGAGATAAGCTGCTAACTACCCAGCAGATTAATAGCCTGAGCTCTTGGAAAACCAGATATTCTACAAAGTGCCGGCTGATTTGCAGGCAATCTTAGTGCCATTCTCTGTTTTAAGGTATTTAGGAAATTTACTGCTTAGGTGAGAGTTAAGCTGCTCTAGATTTTCTAGCAGAGAAATCTCTTATTGTTTCTTGGTAGATTTTGTAAATATCTAGGGGGGAAAGTAGTTTTTTGTTTGTTTGCTTGGGTTTTTTTTTCTCTCTTTTTGGGTTGTACTAGGCATGTCACTTCCATCCTGACCCGAGGTGATGCTGGCACCGAGGGTGATCACCGGACCTGTCCTTCTCAGGAAGCTTCAGCTGCAGAGATGAGCCCCAGGGCTCAGCAATCCACCCCCGAGGCTTCCCTCTGGGAATTCTTTCATTCTTCCCTTCCAAAGAAGTTTTCTTGCCTGTCTCAGCTGACTCCCTGGAAGTTTATCTCCTCTGCAGACCAAAATCAATTCAGAGATTCAATAACACAGCACAGACCACTCAGCAAACAGGCTGACACTTCAACATGTACTTACATGAGCCCAAACTCCCGATTTTCCTGTATTTTATTTTTCCTTCTGTCACAACAGTCAGAGTGTAAAAGCCTAAGAAGGCAGATTGAAGGAGAGGATGCTATGAAAGTGAGGAGCTCAATAGGAAAAGAAATGCAAATTGTTAAAGGAGGGACAAGGCTGGTGCCAGCCTCCCCCAAAGGTGACCCCTCGGGCCCTCTGGGGCTCCCTGGGCTGAGCTGACTGATAAAAGCAGACACATGCTCTGCTCCTGCTGAAGGAAAAGCAAGGAATGGGAAAAGTTTGTCTCCTCTGATTACCTGAGAAACTCTACAGAGCAATGTTCATTTTCAGCAGACTGCCAGGCTCGAGTTCAGGGTGCATCCACAGAGAGGTGAAGCATCCTGGCTGTGGGCAATGGGCACATTTTTCCTCACTTGATCCTCTGACATTTCTGCTCATTTCTGCAAAGTGGTTTCAAGAACAAATACAACTAACAGCACCTCCATAAACCTGTTAAATTGTTTATTAGAATAATTGAATTATAGAATCACAGAATGGTTTGGGGTGGAAGGGGCTTTAAAGCTCATCCAGTGCCACTCTATACCATGGGCAGGGACACCTTCCACCCATCCCAGGGTCCTCCAAGCCCCATCCAGCCTGGGCTTGGACACTTCCAGGGATCCAGGGGCAGCCACAGCTTCTCTGGAGAACTTGTCCCACCCACCCCTATCCCAGCTCTGCCCAAGGAACCAGCTCTGAGCATTTCTAGCAATTCCCTGCACTCAGCCCCTTGTGTCACCACCTCCCTTCCCTGGAGCTCAAGGAACGATCTCAAGATTTCATTAACAAATGAAAAACGAGATCGTTTTATTTGAATTCCCAGCAGGAAAGAAACATCCAAAACCTTCCACAGTTTGCTCTCTTACAGACAAAACTTCCCCAAGAGGTGTGGAAAGTGGAGAGAAGGAAGGGTCCTTGATGCTGTCCTTTTCCTTTGGCTGCAGCAGATGATGAGAGTGATGGGAATTGCTGAAATAACCCCGGGGGGTTTGTCACCATGTGCAGGTTGGCATCTCCGTGGGGAAAAGCAGGATTAACCAAATCCCTGGGCACTGCCTCACCCCATAACCTGGGTGCTGCTGCCAAAGGAGGGCAGGGATAAATTCAGCCCCATTAGGGTCGGGAAGGGGGTGGGTGGTGGGGTTGGGATTCTACAGGGATTTCTCTGCATTTGCAGTTTGAAGTGTCCCAGGATGGGCTGCCCTGCTGGGAACAGCTGTGCCCAGGGGTGAATAACCTGACTGTGCTTCTGGTTGGCTTTTGGGAGCCTGTTTTTAGAATTCAGTTTCACTTTTGGACTCGCTGTTAAACCGGGGGCTGTGCCATGCTTTGTATTCCCGTGTGCTTTTCCTCTGCTGCTCCCCAACCGATTGGGCAGCAATTCTAATTCCCTCCAAGTTAAAAAACTCTGCCAATTCTCTTTTATAAGGTAATGAGAGAAAATGTAGCCACGGGAAGCAGCATCGTGGTTATTTTCCTTTGGGATTAATGACCCCAGTGGCAATATCTGGAAAGGCAGGAATTAGAATTGTAGAAGCAATGAAGCCTTAGGTTACCTTTACCTCTGAATTTCTGCCTTCCCTGGAACTGCCTCCTTCTGTATCATGTCTAAAATTTCCATTATCTACTCCGAGTTTTGTCAGCAGCACGTTCACGACCACAAAATGCCACAATTACTACAATTCTGCACTGCCTTTGCTTTTTGCATGTCTAAGGAGAATGCAGTAAGTTGTTTTAAGTAGTCACAGAAATCAGACATAATATCACTTGACCCAACTGGGCACAGGCATAAAAGCCTATTGGAAGCATCTACTGAAAAAAAAATTAAAAAATGGGGTGCTTGCTAAAGAGAGTTGGCTTTGAATCCCGAAAATAAAATAATTTTGTGTGTGTGGTTCTTTCAAAGCACCACCAATCTCGGGGATTTCTTTGAGTTCAGCTCAGCTGTGATGCTCCAGGGCTGTTGATTTTGCCATGAGAACTTGCACTTTTTGCTTTCTGCGTTGGTATTTTTGCCTTCCCTGCGGCCTGTGTGAAGCAGGAATGATCAGAAGGGATTTTATTTCACCCCTGTGTGTGGGAGAGCTCAGGGGGCTCTCTGAACCTGCAAGAAAATGATGATTTGAGAAGACAGGTCCCTGTTGCTCTGGAATGGTGAGCTCCTTGTGGAGCCTCTGCTGGGTGAAAGGCTTGGCAATGGAGCTGTGCTCACCCCCAGCACTGGGTTAGAGGGTTTGTGTCGTAAAAGAAAATATTGGGATAAATCCTACATCATCCCTGAGCTCTCAGGAGCTGCCCCAAGTGTGGGGTTTTAGGAGGGGCTGAGCTCTTCTGCCTCCCACAGTCACCTGCTGTAAACTGGATCCAGATTTGCTCAAAACTCAGTGGAAAAAACTCCGTCCCCTTCATGCCACTAAATCAAGTTTCAATTTGCAAAGAGGCCTGGCAGCAGCTGAATTTTATCTTGTTTTATATTTGATTTCATCTTAACTTCAAGATTCTGCTTGCTGCACCATTCAGTTTTGAAAGAACCATCAAACACCTCTTGCAAATAATTCAATAGAGCAGAGCCACATGCGAAGAGATCTCAGCAGACATATTTAACCTTGTGAATCGGTTTCATTTCCTACATGTTTAGTGCTTTATGAAAATTCATGTTTTTATCTGCATCTCACAAATTCCTCATTGTATCGAGGCTTTTTCATTGAAAAAAAAAGTTGAAAAAGCTTGACTGATATTCTAATGAGTTCTTCTGCTGAATGCTGATCAGCATTAATGGGCAGACATTCCTTGTAGCTGCTGTTTGACTTGAATGCTGTCAAAATAATCGAGGTTGTTACTCCTGCACCTCCAATTTACTCTCGTTAATGGTGCTTTAGTTGTTTCTGAAGTCATCCTTCAAAGATGATTTTAAGTGACATCTGTGTAGGCCTAAAGACCTGAATTGCTTTCTAAATCATATCCACTTGTGCCCAGGGATTTAATTAAAATATTTTGAAATACAGAAAGAGGGAAGAAAGCTTTAGAAGAGCTGGAAATCAGATTTTCCCCTACCCCCAGTCGGCGGCCGTGCTTGGAGAGACGGGGGACTGCTCATAAATATGCTTTAATTGCCTTAATGAAGTACATAATCACATGATATTGGAAAAATAGGATGGAGGTGATGTTTAATGGGATGAAAGAGTCTTTGCTAGTTCTAATTACGAGCTACATTTCCAGGCTCTCATATCTGTCTTGAAACTTCTGAATTCTGGGTGTAGGACTGACATTTTGCACCTCTGGGTTTTACTATTTAATAAAACACACAAGCAACTCAGCAGGGTTTTACCCCTTTTAAACAATCCCCAACTCCACTGCCAAAGCAGATTATTTAGATTTAGAGGAGAAATAAGGGACAATTAGACAAGTGCTGGTATGGGTTAGGAATTTAAAATAGCTCAGGACTTTACTGTCCTATAAACTCAGGTAAAGCATTGACCAGAATGTGTTTTCTTGTTATTTAAGAGCTATTTAAAGGCTATTTAAAAGCAATTTCAAGGCTATTTAGAAGGAGAGCAATGCTGTTTAGTGGGAATGGTGGCATTCATGGAAGGTTGGACTTGGTGATCTTGGAGCTCTTTTCAAACCTTAATGATTCTGTGAAAATAAAAGGAGTCCAGATGCAGGACTGGGTTCTTGGTTAACCCTTGCTGGGTTAAGGGCAACAAATACTGGATTTATGTGACTGGGAACTGTTCTTCAAGTGATGAAGCTCAGATTGGAACCTTCCTACTTCGGTTGTCCTGAATTGCTGAGAATTTGTATGATTAAGGAGGGAAAAGTCCTTAAGGGATTGCTGCCATGGAACTGGCACCTTCCCATTCCCCTGGTGAGAACAAATGTGTCCCTTTTATTCCAAGCAAAGGGATGTGATGATTCAATCCAAGCCCATGTTCTGCTTGGAATATCACATTTTCCCTGCCCTGCTCCATGGCAGGAAATAATGGGAATGGCCTCACTGTGTTTTTTAGAAATAGAGAAGATAAATTCGGGGTAAACAGTGAAAAAATGTTATTTCTGTATTTACATGACATTCTTGGGAGTTACAGTTCATCCTTCATCCCAGGTGAAACATCCTTAGAAGTTTCCAAGGAAAACATTAATGTTATGTACTGAGTTGGATCCAGTGCAAAAGGTGTCCTCTGGGAAGGACTTGTCTGCTCCATGCTCACCTCATCTTCTTTGGTTTCAACATTAGTGAATGGAGAAATTGCAGTTGAACTCCCTAGAAGTTCTTAAATTTCGAGTTGTTCCTTCAAATTCTGTATAGCCTCAGTTAAGTTTTCTTCTTAGGCCTTTACTTGGTTTTGCTCTGGTTTTTGTTTTTGTTTGAGGTTTTTTTTTTTTCTGAAGTTGGAGAACTTTTCATCAGGTTCTCCCTGGTCACAGTAGATGTAATGGATAAATCACAACCAGGAACAGCTGGACAATGTCTAAGTGAAACTTGTCAGGAAGTGACAAAAATCTTCAGATGTATCGAGGAAATAAAAAAACAAACAAAAATTGCAAACAAATAAAAACAGAACAAGGAAACCTAAACTAACAAACACCAACCCCCCCACAGCCTCTTCCTAAACATTTCATTCATCCTTTCCTTAAGGAGACAGCTCATGGACATCATTCTCTGTCACAGCATCCACTGGTGGTTGTAGCCTGTAAAAGCTCTTTTCTCTACTGTTTGACAAAGAAATGAGAAGGGAAAATGCAAACCATTTTTCTTTGTACTCTCATCACATTTCCAAGATTACATCTGCCCCTTTTCCTTTTTCTTCTCTAATGGTCTTGAGCATTAAAACTTCCATAATTGTGTTTTTCAGGTGCTAACTATTGGTTTAACAGAAGTCCTCACAGGGTATTATATTTCTGAAATACATATTTTAACCAATATCCATATAACAACATTAATTTTTAAAAAGTTTGGATGTTCATCTTATCAGAGAAGTGCTTGAAATAAAATAAAAAAGAATAAAAGATTCAAGCTTGAGATACAGAACACTTTTTGTAGAATATGGGACAAAGAAGGATATTAATGTTTGAAGTGATTTTAGCTTTCCTGCACTCTTTGTGTGTCTTTAGCATTCTCCTCTCTCTCTAATCTCCACTGCATCACTCAGTTCTTTTAATCCTTTGTGCTGCACTTTCTGGGTATCCAATGTGCTTTTTGATGCTCAAAAACCCTTCACTCTCAGACATTTGCTCTTCAACAGAACAGTTTTGATACATGGATAGGGAACAAGAATAAAGAAGTGCAAACAGTGTAAGGAAAGTCAGGAGTGAAGACAGAAGAAAGGGGCTCTAATGAGAAAGACGTGAAGGTACAGGTGAGGGTACAGTGCCTGCATTCAGGGAAGATAAAAGCCTCTGTAAAGCTGAAATAACAAAGTGTTTGTTATTCTAAGGAGCTCAGCATCTAATGGCAAGCAGTGGTCTTGGAGCCCTCCAAGGCCCACCCCCAGGATTTCAATTCCTTCTCATCTCCTTAAGGAAGGCGAGGATTTGCTCAGGCGTGGGCAGAGCTGTGAAATTGTAAATGTGTCCAAAAATGCTCTGAGGGGGGGCCAAGGCAAACTCTGCATCTGAACCTGGCCCTGGTCCTCCTGGGGGCTTTGCCCTGGGATGATGGGCACTGTTACCTTGGAGTTCCCTTGGTCTCCATGGAATCACAGAGTGGTTTGGGTGGAAGGGACCTTCCAGACCATCTCATTCCACCCCTTGCCATGGGCAGGGACACCTTCCACTGTCCCAGGGTGCTCAGCATCCCACCCAGCCTGGCCTTGGACACTGACTCTGCAGCTCTCTGGTCACTCTCTTAACAAAGCTAAGCAGTTTTACATCCCCTGTCTTTACATCCCTCTCCCTTAACAGAGGGAGTCTCATTATTAGGGGAGCAGCTGGTTTTACCCTCAATTCCTTCCCTTGTAGTTTCTGAGGTGACCTGTGCTGCTCTACTCCGGGGATTCTTCCTTCAAATCATGTCCTAAAATAGCTTTGTTATCTTTGGAGACTTAACATCTCAGTACCTGAGTAACTTTTCAATAACTTTTCATTGCACAGCCCAAACCCTCCTGCAACTCTGGCAGCCTCGGGGCTGTGCCCACTCCCTGGGGATCCTGGGCAGTGCCAGCACCCTCTGGGGGAAGAACCTTTCCCAAAAATCCAACCTAAACCCTCTCTGAGGCAGCTCCAGCCATCCATGAGTGTTACCTCACACAACATAAGCACTTTTGCTAATTTAGTCACTGAAACATTTTTGTCTCTGTCAGTACTTCTACCTGGAAAAGCTGACATCTCTCTTGCCATGAATCTTTTGTAGAAGATGGACCTGAAATTAAGATCTTAGGGAACTTTTAGGGACCTAATTATGGGCCCTAGAAAAGGTGTTTCAACTTGGTTATAAAGCTGATAGTGCTAGTGGCACAGGGAGAAAGTCTGAATTAACTGAGGGAGCTATAGTTTTTAATTGTACTTTTTATCACTCAGAAGACTCATTAAAGAAGTCATAAAGACTGTAAAAACCATTCCAGGAGATTTCACTTTTTAAAATTGAAAAAGGAGCAAGACATGGGGAACAAAAA
>WEIU01009276.1:66972-142732 GCA_013389925.1 Aegithalos caudatus | reverse complement strand
AAAAAAAAAAAAAAAAAGCCAATGAAGCTCTCTTTTTGTCTGAGCTTGTTATCTGCAGGTAAATTTTTTACTGGGTTCATTTCACTTTTAATTCTTAATCTATATTCAAGCCTAAGTGTAATAGCAAGTGGAAAAGAGGGGAATCATGGGAGATAGGTATTTTGGGGAAAAAAAAAGCCACTTGGTGGATTTTTTTTCCCTGATCTGGAGCGAGAATTTGTCCATAAACCAAAGGAGCTTCTAAACATTTGGATTAAATTTGATGCCAGATTTTATACTACATATAAAATAAAGCAACGATATAGGGAAGGTGTGGTAATAACACACATGTTACAGAAAGCAAGAGGAGCAGAGGAACAAAGAATGATCCCAAATTGAACAACTACTGGAAAAAAAAGAGGCAGTCAGTTCATTCCCAGAGTCAGGATGTTCCCCTGGGAGGGAATTCTTGGAGCAGGAAGGTTTGGAGGAGCAGCTGCAGAAGGCAAAGGGAGTCACAGCAGGAGAGACAAACACTCCTGCAGGGGAGGATGGAGCATCTGCGTGCCTGCAGCTCCCGGTGATTCCAGCGGCAGCTGGAGGCACTTGGCGAGGCTTTGTGGAAGTGCTGAGCATCATTGAAGGCGGGCAGAGAGCTCCGAACAGGCTTTGGCTCAGGCTGAGAGCCTGAGGTGAGCTGCAAAGAGCTTTTCCCTTGGAAAGGTCATTTGTGGAGCTGGGTTTTGATGTGTGACACTCCTGGGGTGTGCACCTTTGAGCACCTCGATGCCAGCCCTAAAGAGCACAAGTGATTCTTCCCAGAAGTGGTAAATAGATTGTTCTTGATCCTGTGTCATCCTCCTGCTCCATCCATGGACCTGTGGGAAGTGCAGGATGTGGGGTTTGGGATGAAATCGTGCCCAGCAGCATCCTCAGAGTGTTGAGTACAGGAATATTACAGAGTGAATTTATTCTCTAAAGTCAGGAGGAGTTGCTTCTTTTCCAAGCATTCTGCTGTAATATGAAAGAGTTTTGTAGATGAGGATTCAATTAACCAGAGCCTTTCAAAATTCAGCAAGGCTTGAAGTCAACCCAAATCATATTTCTTGGACTTGGGGTGTTTTTAGTTGGCTCTGCTCAGAGTGGCTGGAAATAGAGAGACCTGGGGGTGGTGAGGGAGCTTTGTGCTGTGAGAGGTGATGGGAAGGATTTTGTGCAAGTACCTCACCCAGTGTAAATAAATGTCAGAATATTACCCAGCACAGGACAAACATGGGAATATGCTTTGAATTCTATGGTATCATCATGGAATCCTGGAATGGTTTGGGTTGGAAAGGACCTTAAAGAATATCTCATTCCAGTGTCCCACCATGGGAAGGGACATCTCCCTCTAGAGCAGGTTGCTCAGAAAAGCCAAAAGAGAAAGATTGTGTTGGTTCCTCAAGGGGAATATCAGCTTGAGAATTAAGTCAGTAAAAAAACCTCTAGGTATTGTCAGATATTAACAAAACTTTCTGGAAAACAGCATACTGTTTTTATATTAATAAAAGCAAGGGATAATTGGAAATTCCTTTGATGTTTTACTTGCTGATCATTAAAACAAGACACTTCAGGAAAGCCTGCCCTGCTGAAACTTCATCCTGTTGCATAAACAGGAATGCTCCTGCTGTTTTCCAGACTCTGACATTCTCCATCCCTTCACATTTCTGCTTTTGTTCAAAGAACAAAAAGAAAATTGCAAGCTGATTCATAAAGGGCTGGGTTTTCTACCCCTGAGCAGCCGTGTGTTAATTGACTGCCCTGGGATTCCTCTTGTGCCAGAAAAGACTTTGTGTGTGCAAAGGAAATTGTTCAAGGAGAAAGTTATTCTTGACTGTATGTCGTGTTGCAGGACTGTGACAACAGCTGGTTAAAAATATTTTAGGAATAAATATTTTAAATGAGTAAAATTGGTACCCTTTCAGTTTGTTAACTCTAGTGGAGGTAAATATAAAGATGCTGGGGGAGTATGGATTGAGATTTTCACTTGTTTTAAGAGCTTCCAGATCATAATGTTCAGCATTCAAATGTATGAGAAATAAAAAGATAGAGTGCTTTCATTGTGGTTTAAATCATTATTGCATAATTTCTAATTTACACCAATAATTGAATAGTGGTAGTGGATTTATCTTTTTATTTATTAGTGGTACAGGGAAACATCACAGGATTTTCTAGAAATACTAATGAAGACTGATTCCCTGTAACCAACATCAGCAGTTCAGAGGTGATTCCAAATGTACATTACACCTATTTATGGGATATTGCTTTTGCTACTCAGAGTCCTCCTTCCTCCCTCTGTTCATTATTCCAGGGTGCCTGAAACCAAAGCAGCAAACAGTACCCAAAGCTTGTTCTTTCTGCATAAAGAAAAAGGCAAAGGGCTGCAGATTTCAAAGGAAACTTCTCTGCTTAACAATCTGGGAATATGTAGAAAGGTATTTGAAACTATAGCTGAAGGCAAGGAGGAACAGATTTCAGTCTGCTCACAATCCCTTCTGAGTGTCAGGCTGGGCTTGAGATGTGTTTTCATCCCGGGCTCTCAAAGATGCAAAATCACCACCTTGTGGAGCAAAATAATGATGAATAAACAGAAATTAATGTGCTGGAACTTAAAATCCTGTAGCTGGCTAAGCTGCCTTTAGTGAAATGGCTGCTGTTGGTCTCCATATCTCTAGGATAGCAATACCTGAGTCTTAAAAAATAAAATTTGAAGGAGGGACATAGCCAGAAACCCCAGTGCAGAGTGTAAATTAAGAATATGTTACAAGTTGGATATCTGAGGGGTAGATGAAGAAGTAAATCCTACTTATGGCCCACGAGATGATAATTAATTCTGTTTTTCCCAGTGGTCATTGATCCCTCCAGGCAGATATTCTGTGTCTCCAAGTCTATCTTGGTGCAGCATTTGAGAGGAGATGCCAAACTCTGCCCTGTGGGGCTGGGTGTGACTTGCAGGGCTTTTGTGTGCTGCAAACAAAGAGCTCTTCCTCCTTCTGCTGGGGAATAGAACAGGTATTATGTTGATGTGAATTGTATCTAACGCAGGCAGTGCAGTCCTCAGTGAAAACTGAGTGTGTTATTGTGCACCTGGAGCTGCTGGATAAGTGGGTATTTTTAAATTAATATGTGTCCTTCTGCTCTGCACCGTGGCCTTTGCACTGTGGCTTTTGTGCCTGAAGAAGGCAGGGCCTTAATGCTGAAAAATTCCCTGTATATAAGAGACTCTGCTTCTGGTTAAACAGAAGTAAAATTGCACAAGTGGAAGGTCTGAGATGTTTTAGAACCATGTAAATATTTGCTGCCTGTTGCCAATCTGTTCTATCAGGCTTGTCCAAGCTAAAGGGTGCTTCTCACTGTTCTAAAGAAATGCTACATTTCTCCAGGATAGGCTTAAATAGCTGAATGAATTTTTAGGTCATGGAATCATAAAGGAAAAGACCTTTAAGACTGTGTTCAACCATTAAATCACCATTAAACCATGGCCCTAAGAACCATATCCACACTGTGTGTGAACACTTCCAGGGATGTGACTCCAGTTCCAATGCCTGACCACCCCTTCAGTGAAGAAATTTCCCCTCATATCCAATCCAAACCTCCTCTGGCTCAACTTCAGACCATTCCTTCTTGTCCCATTCCTTACTGAGTGGGTGTTTTACTTGGGGTTGTGGAAAGCTTTCTTTGCACTTCCAGGAATCAGCAGATCCAGACCAAGACCCTGAATTCAGATGCTCCCATTCCTTAGGAACGTGGTGGCTTTTTCACTCACTGCACCACATGCCCTGTGCTCATGGGAAGTGTGTTTTCCACAGCCCTGATCCTGCTGAAGTGGTTAAATTTAGCTGATGGTAGACTTTTTGTTCTTAAGGATTTTTTTTTTCCCTTCCACCCCCCTTGTTGTGTAGGCTCGTGGTACAAGATTGAACACGACTGTTTTATAGTGGTTTAACAAGTTCCTGCTCGCCAGCTGAGCTTCTCCCCCTGATTCTGCAAGTGCTGGGAGCTGCACTTCACTGAGCAATAAATGCACTCCCCTGAACCCTCTCTGGCCATGCCACAGTGAATGAATTTCACCTCCCATTGCTCTGGGTGAGTCCTGGCCCTGGGATGAGTAGAGGCAGCTCAGCAGGCAGACAACTCTGTGGAATACTTTTGCCTCCACTTTCATGGACTGGAGCATCTTGATCGATTTATTTTTGCTTTATTTTTCTTTTTTGGTGGGGGAAAAGAAGTGTTTTCTTTTTTGGAAATTAGCATTTTTGCTTTTAATTCTGAATTGGGAGCGCTGAGGAATCCAGATGCAGTTTTGCTAGAAGAATGTAGGCAGCTGGCATCTGAGCTCTGACACCAACAGCTCTGCTCCATATGGCCCAGCTTCAGCACCAGAGAATTTTAACAAGTGAGGAGAACAAACAATCCATCAAGCCTAAGTACTGTTCATTTCTTATTTTTTAAGGGAAGCAATTTGTACAGCATCAAGACACATTGTTGCTCCCAGTGACTTCCCTTCAGGAGCATTTCTTCCAGCCTGACTTGCAGCAGAAACATTGCTATGATTTCCTTTGCAAAACATTCAGGTTTTTGCTTCAGCAACAAATTATTGAAGGTTTTTTCATTTTGGATAGAATGCAGAAATTCACCCCATGGTTGGGTGGGCAGTGGGGGTGGCTGGGGCTGTTGCAGCTTCAGCACAGCAGCTCAGGTGCTCAGAGGAAAAATGTCCTGGTAAAGGGCTCAAGCTGTGCCAGGGCAGGTTCAGGCTGGATATCAGGAGGAATTTCTGCATGGAAAGCATTGGGAGGGGTTGTCCAGGGATGTGGTGGAGTCCCCAACCCTGGAGATGTCCAAGGAAGGCCTGGAGGTGGCACTCAGTGCTCTGGGCTGGGGACAAGGTGAGCATCAGGCTCAGATTATTCTTTCTCTGTCCCATCAGGATAAAAACAGCCAGGGTGAGGTGGAACACCCAAAAAAGCTGTTGAGAGTCTGGAATTTGCTACAGGTAAAACACAACAAGTAATTTTTCCTCTCCTGCCCTAATGTAGAGGCATTAAAAACAAACAAAAACATAAACCCAACCAATGACAAAAAAAGCATCAACAAAAGCAAAAATGCTACAACTAAACCCGTGAAAATCCTTGGTTTTTTGAGCCTTCATTAAGGGAAAAAGTACAAATTCTTTACAAAGTCGAGATTAATTATTAAATCTAAAAGTCCTGTCATGGTTTGTATGTGGGAGCTGTCATGGCTTGACTGATCTCTCTTCTGCCTGGTTTTTGAGAGACACAGGTGCTGCTTTGGGCATTTCCTTTATCCTTCTAAAACTCTCCTTGAACATTATCTTAACTACTAAGGAGACAAAGTCTACAATGCAAATTTGTCCTAAATCGACAGATGGAAAACAGAGTTTGAAGTTCCCAAATTAAGCAGCATCTCTTCAACAGCAATAGCACAAAGAAAGTGTTATTGTGTGAGAGGATCTATGTTCTGTAATTTACAATAACTGAGTAATGATGTGGTAAGATGCAATTAGATCTCATTTGCTTATGTAAGTGAGCTGAATAAAAAGATCAATATTCAGTCTACACCTAGTGTGAAAAACAATTAGTTTAATTGACAAAAAAACCTTCTGCTTCAGCTAATTACATAAAAATGACCTAATACTCATGCAAATTAAGATTATTAATAGTACATGAGTATTTTTAATTACATAAATCATCTTACCTGTGATGTGGTATTTTCTCTGTAAACTTATGGATTTTCATTTTGAGAAAATTACATTTATCCTTGCTTTCAAAAAGTTCTGCATTGCTTCTAAATTTGAAACAAAGCCATTTCTCTCATACTGAGGTGCTGTGGAAACAGTGGAGCATCAAAATTCACTGTTCTGACCATCCAACTAATAATTAATCCAGAAACAAAGAGGACAAGCAAATCTGATGTCCTGAGATGCTTGATGGACAATTTCCCATTATTGCCAGAGCAGATAGTGATGGGAAGGGGGACAGGGCTCCTTCATAGAAAATTCAGAGCACAAAAATTAGATTTCTGTTCTGAATTATCTCTGAAGGAAACTCTCTGAAGGAAACACCTTAATTTGTGATTTTAATGAGGCTGTGCTGGCCTCTCCATATCATGATGGAGTGTCAGGAGTGCAACTTTAAATTATTTTCTAATTTAAAGGTAACTGCCACACGTTGCCTGGCTGTGTTTGGTGTTGAGGACACGGAGGTACAACCTTGCACCTCCTGGTGACAGCAGGACCAGGACGGAGGCAGTGGCATCTTTATCTTGAAAGGGAAATAGGGAACAAGCTCCTGGCCCAGCTCTTCCTTCCCACTGAGGCTGTTGTGTGGAATACAGAAATGCATCCCTCATCCAGAGCTTCCCGAGCTGCTGGAGCAGCCACTGCCTGGCCAAGGCCTCCTCCCATCTCTGCTGATTGTCCTGGAATCTTTGGGTTGGGAGAAACCTTCAGGATCATTCATTTCCATCCTCTGCCACCTCCCACTGTCCCAGGCTGCTCCAAGCCCCAATGTCCAACCCGGCATTGGACATTCCCAGGGATCCAGGGGCAGCCACAGCTGCTCTGGGCACCCTGTGCCAGTTCTTCCCAGCTTCTGGCCATGAAGAATAGTCCTCTGGAGACCCCAGTGATTGCCCTGCAGGTATTTGGGCCCCCATCATCAGCTGAGAAATTAATTAATTGGTGATGGCACCCATGCAGTGCCATGAGTGAAGGTCTGGGCAAAGCTGAAAGGCAAATTGGGACTGCTCCATCCCTGCTCTATCCCTGCTCCATCCCTGCTCCATCCCTGTTCCATCCCAGTTCCATCCCTGCTCTATCCCTGTTCCATCCCTGCTCCATCCCTGCTCCATCCCTGTTCCATCCCTGTTCCATCCCTGCTCCATCCCTGCTCCATCCCTGCTCCATCCCTGCTCCATCCCTGTTAGATCCCTGCTCCATCCCTGCTCCATCCCTGCTCCATCCTTGTTCCATCCCTGCTCCATCCCTGCTCCATCCCTGCTCCATCCCTGTTCCATCCCTGCTCCATCCTTGCTCCATCCCTGCTCCATCCCTGCTCCATCCCTGCTCCATCCCTGTTCCATCCCTGCTCCATCCTTGCTCCATCCCTGCTCCATCTGTGCTCCATCCCTGCCCCACCCCTGTTCTGTCCTCACTTTCTGAGGATGAGGAGTAAGGAGAGAGCAGCAGGCTCAAGGTAGAGGGAATGAAAGGTGCTTGGACTTTTGGGAATGTCCCTTTGCCATGAGGGAGGAGCTGGTGCTGCTCATCTCTCCTCCCCTGAGTGCTCAGGGCTTGGATGGGAAATGCTGCAGCTCTGAGGGGCAGGAAATGTGAGGATTTCACATTTCCCAGGAGCCGTTCATCAGCCCAGTGAGAAGTGGAAAAAGGAATGCTGCTCTGAGCCCTTCCCAATCCCTGCTGAATGTTACTGGGGTCAGCACTGGATGCTGAGAGAGGGGCAGAGTTGGGGAGGGGATTGATTAAATCTCTGTGCAGAGACAGGGCTCTGGGTCACCCTCAGAGGTGAGACCTTGCTTGGGATTTAAAGGGTTTGGAGTAAGTCCCAGTCTCTAATTCCCACCTTATCATCCTCTTTCATGGGCACACTCTGTACATTTCAGGAAGTGACTGTAATCAGTGCAGTATTTCTGATCATGACACAGATCTACACACATTTCTCAGATCTTAGCACCAAGAAATACAGAAAAACAGGAATGCATTTTAAATTTCGTTACATTTTCCCATCCCATCCTCAGCCCAGTTCCTGAGTACAGGCCATTCCTGCAACAGGAGACTTCATAAAACCCCTTGAACCCTTCCAAATCCACCATCATTCATTGATCCACACCATGCAACTCCACACAGAGTTCAGCCTCCAAGCTCTTGCAATCCTGCAATCCACCAGTGTATTTTATTTTTTTATAATATATATACAGGTCTGAGTGCAGTTAATAGATTTTTTACCCTGCAGAGAACAAAATCCTCAGCAGAACAGTTGGTATTTTCTGGCTTTCAGCACTGTATGGTAATGTAAATGTCAGGACAGCATAAGGTAATAATTATGAAATCATATTTTGCTGCTTTAAGGAACTAAAAGGTTTTTAAAAAGTAAATAAAACTTGTCTTTTCCACTGCAAGCTCTCTCAGCCAGTGACTCTATTTTCATGTGTTTGTGGACATTATTTAGTGCTGTCTGAATGCAAATGGTATTTATTGGAATAATAAAAGCTGTTTCCTAGTTATCCTCTCATAAAAGCTTACAGTGTTCACTACCTACAGCGTTCCAGCTTCCCAGCAGGACAAAAGAAGCAGCTTTGGATGCAATGCCTGTCTCATAAAATCATCACAGAACCACAGAGTGTTTTGGGCTGGAAGAACCTGAAATCCCCCCCCATTCCACCCCTGCCATGGGCAGGGACCTTCCATTATCCCAGGCTGCTCCAAGCCCTGTCCAGCCTTGCCAGAGCCTCCCCACCTTCACAGGGGAGGATTTCTTCTTCATATCTATGTGCCTGATACCTCAGTATTAAATATATATATATACATTAAATAGCTCAATATGCCAGATTAGTTAACTCTTTATTCCAGAAGAGCTGAGCCAGGCAGTTAAATTCTCCTCTGTCTTGCAGTGGACTGAGTGTTGTTTACAGCATTTTCACCTTTTATTAAAGGCCAGCAGCTGTTTTATGGCTTAATATCTCCCCACCAAAAAAGGGACACAAATGGTAAATCTCTTCCAAATGTTGTTTGTCTTATTAGATTAGACCAAGCAATTCAGGTAGAAATGTCAGGTGGAATGCAAGAGGTAAGAAATCAGGTAAATCTGGTCTTTAAGTCCTATTTCTTGTATTTTCTATGCTATGAGTTTAGAGTATGAGTTTAGAGCTCTACACTAAAGAATAACAGGGTTACAAATATGTGAAAAACATAAAAGCTGAAATCCTAAGGGATCAGTAGAACCTTAAGGAGATGAGCAAAGCCATGCTACAGAGGTGTCTCACCAGTATCAAACACCTTCTCTCCAGCTCAGCAAGCTGTGGTGCCATTCTGGCCGTGCTGTTTAACTCTTCCTCCTGTTTATGGTAAATATTTTTCCCATACCTGCCTGTCTCCCAAATATTGACCTTCTTTGAAGTGCATTGGAGTCATTCCTTTGCCAGTGCCAGTGGAGCTGTGACCTGAGGCACTCCCATGCAGGGCTGGCTCTGGGAAGGCTGCATTTGTCTGATGGATCCAAACACTGCTCCAGCTGCTTTGCAGGCTCCAGGCTCTGAAAATTCCCAGCTTCTCTTCCCACTGGGATTGTAAAGCTCTTTGCTTCCTCTTGATGTGGAGTATGCAGGGGTTTGGGGGTTAAAGCTGGCACTCAGAGTTAATTAATGGGGCAGACACCTATGTCCTGCCTTTCCCAACATAGACACCAGTAACACCTTCCCTATCACCATCACTAATGGTTTGATTTTTCCATATCTGCATCTCTAAAACACTTTTAACTGCCTGACCATGGATTCTTTCTGTCACTGGTGGGAAAAAAAAAAGGTGACAAGTGTGTGGCCACTGACAGGAGGTTGGAGTGAGGTGGCAGCCAATGCCTTTTCCTGAGTGACAGGACAGGAGAAAACTGTCTCAAGTTGTGCCAAGAGAGGTTCAGATTGGATACCAGGAAAAAAAAAACAACTTAATGGAAAGTGTTGTCAAGCTCTGGAACAGGCTGCTCAGGGAAGTGGTGGAGTCACCACCCCTGGAAGTGTTCAAACAATGTCTGGTTAAGCACTTGAGGACAAGGTCTGGTGGTGAACGTGCTGGTGGTGCTGGGTGGACTCTGCAATCTCAGAGGGCTTTTCCAACCCTGATGGGTTTTGCTTGTCTTGTTTCACCTTTTCCTCCCTGATGCCATCTGTGTAGGGTTGTGCTGGGTCAGCCAGGAGTGGGCAGCTGGGGTTTGTGGCTGCTCCTTGGAGCTGTGCCTGGAAGCAGAGCAGTCATTGATCATTGGTGATCATTAAAAATGCCATAAAGCTCCTCACAAGACATGGCTCATCCAAATTCTGAGCCAGGGATATCCTGATTATCTCCCAAGCATGAAAATAAATTCCCTCAGCTGTTTAAGAAGACAAAGCATTCACATGTTTCATACCCAGAGGGAGTTTCTGGCATTTGGATTCAAGGCTGGAGATGAACCTGTGCAAATGCTCTGGGCAGTGAAATCTGCTTTGCTCTTGTGTGAACATTTTCAAACTGCACAAAGCTGTAACATAATTGGAGGAGCCATTAATCTGTGGTTTGAACCCTCAATTTACTGTGTACACAAAACACACTTTAAAATGCAAACCAGACTGAATTCGAATGAATAAACAATATCTTTACTTTCTGAGGTGAAAAGATCAGCAAGAAGATTTTGGCCAAGGTATTTCTCCATGCAGAGTTGAAGGGTTTTTTTAAACAATGAGGGGGGAGAGTTTGTGAGAATGGGGAGGGGGTGGCCTCTAAAACACTTTGAGAACCTGCAAAGAGTAAATCAGAATTAATGACTCTGCTTGTTGGTGGGGAGCTGCATCTTTTTATGTCTGTAAATAAGAACAGATGTGTTGTTGCTTGGAACAGTTTTGATGAGGGATTTCCCAAACATAATCTATGTTTGTGGGTATGTTGGTCTTGAGAAAACAGTGTTTTCTGTCAAACCAAGAATTGTCAGATCTGTGTGCTGCCTTCATCAAAATCACCAAAATGGAAATGCAGATTTCATGTGCATTTAAAAAGAAAACTGAATTATTAATAAAATACACTGGTCACTGAAGAAAAAGGCAAAGCAGGTCAGAATACCACTTAATTGCTCTGCCTCATTAAAAAGATGTTTAGTCAATGGAAATGTATGATTGAATGTCCTAGGTTACAGTGTAAATTGTGCCCACAGTCTGTATCCTATCCCCACCCTCAGGAGCTGTTGGAACCAGGTGGGGCAGTGTTTCCCTTGCCCCTCCCTCTGGGCTATCTCCTGTTCATGGGCCATCAAGGCCTTGCCCATGGCTCACAGGTGACTCCCTCTGGGTGTTATCTCTGTTAATGGCAATCAAGGACCCATTGTATGACCCATAGAATGAGATCAGCCCATTGGGAGATGCTCCACCCAGGGGGAGGAGCCAAGCATTCCCACCTGGATATAATCTGGGACAGCACAGAGGGCAGGGGCCTGCTGGACTCCTGGAGGACCAGAGCTCCCAGACCTTTCTGTGGGATCACTGCTTCAACAAGAGCACTTCATCTGGACTGCCACCACCACCCTAACTAACAGGGTGTCAGGTTGGATAATTTTCATTTATTTTATTTCACTTGTATTCCTCCTATGAAATTGTATTTTCTGACTTGGAGTCTCTCACTGGTTTTACTTTCAAACCAGCACATTGAACTATCTCCTTATCTTCCAGTGCTACTATTCTTCCTTTATGGTTTCATTCATCAGGGCTCTGTTCTGAAAAATAATTGTTCTCTGTAGAGAAATGCCCAAAACTCAGACTTGCTAACTGAAAACTTTAAATTGTGGCCAGATTCCCAGTCAGCATAAAGTATCAGCTGCTGTGTGCCTGGTTTTCCTGACTTAACCTCTGAAGTCAGTCTTGGACTTTTGGGATTTGTGGAATCTTTTGAGAATAGGTGATAGCTATTTAGATATTACTATATTGAGTATTAGTGAGATTAGTAATAGTGGATATTAAGAAAAAATACCTCAAAATTTCCTTTTTCATGCTGAAAATTTTGCCTGGAAAAGACAAATTGGAGACAGATGGAAGTGAGGACTGCAGGATGCAGTTCCTGAGTCCATCCTAATGCTTTCTGCAGCTCATGTGTCCCACTTGTTCCTTAAAGGTTCTTGGAATGCTCTTCCCTCTCTTTCCACGAATGTTTGGGTGAATTTCAATGCTGCTGCCTGCAGTGAGATCCCTGTGAGCATCAGCATGCAGCTCACATCAGCCTTTCCACATGGAGGTGCAGGGAAGGCAGCCCTTAATGAGAATTGTCAAAGTGAGGAAAGAGAACGTCGTGGTGAGCAAATTCCAGGGCGAGCTGATTAGAGAGGACTCTGCTCCTTCAGATGTTCCTGCAGGCTGGGGGGTGCTCAGTACAAGCTTGGAATACAAGCTTGAAATACAAGCTTGGAATCTCGCTGCACAGATGATTGCTTTACAACCAGCCTTCTTTACTTGGGGATAAATTGGACAAACTGTGCATTTGGGTTGTCCCACCACCCCAAGCTGGTTGTTCAGATTATGTGGGATTTGGGGATGAGGTTGGCAGTGGTTGGACTCGATAATTTTGAAGGTCTTTTCCACCCTAAGTGGTTCTGTGAATCCATGTGTGTGTTCAGGCTGGGAACTGGCACATCTTGGAGGGGATGGTGAGGGGGTTTTACCTGGACTGGTCCCTCTTTGAGAGCATTTTCCATCCCCACTGCTCCTGGGAAGGGGTCTGAGCTCCAGCTGTGTCACAGAAAATATTGGGAGAGTTCCAATAAGTGGAAAATTCAGGTTTGTTTGATCACAAGGAGCTCAGTGCTAACATCTCCCCAAAAACCTTGTGTTTTTGTGGCCTGTGTAGTGTGTTTGTCTCTGATCTGCTGGAAGCTTTGGAAAACTGTGCAAGGCTAAAATCCAATCTATGGAGATGTGCATTCCTTAATGATGAACATGATGGGTAGGTTTTAGGAAGGAATTCTCCTGTGAGGGTGGTGAGACCCTGGAACTCCTTCCATTCCCTTTCATAATAACCATCCTGAAAATACCGAGGAAACATTTCTTAATCCTTCATAAAAATAAAAATGTATGGCTTATTTTAGGGATATCTGTTTAGTAGAAATCACAAAGAAAAAAATCTTAATATTCACATTCTGGATTTTCATCAGAATGTTTCTATTCCCTTGTAATTTTTGAGTTTGTAATTATTATTTTTCAACAAAACCCCCCAAATGTTTTCTTTTCAATTAGTTTTATATGCAAATTGGTCAAGCTCAGTGGACATGGCTGTCATAGGACACAAAGCTTTTGGCAGCAGTCACAAATAAAAGGCTTAAATTAATTTTAAATGGATACTTTTCAATAAAAATAGATCTGTTCTTTTGAAACCTCCTGGCTGATGCGGCATGGGAACGTACAATGACAATTCCCTTTATCCAGAGGGAATTCTGCTCCTCCATTACAGTGCATTTCCAGAGGATTTGTGGCTTTTTCTTAATTTTTATTACTGAACTGATCTGCATGAGAACAGGGCCTTTGTTCCGTGGGGATTCATTGGATCCAGATGTTTGTCATCATTTCATTTGTGACATTGCATGGGGCTGTGGCAGAACGGTGCTGATGACAAAGACAGGATTATCACTTCTGCAAGGGATGAACAGCAGCCACTCAGAGATTCCAATAAAACAATGGCCTCAATTCCCTGCAAATTTATTCCCTAACAGGAAATTTTGCCTAGTGGGTGAGAGAAAGGAAAGCAGAACTAAGAGCTTATGTGGAGGGAGCAGAGCTGAGCAGGGCCTGCAGGATCCTTTCTGCTGCTTGGCTTGGTGGGTCCTTGCCACCCAAGCAGCTTTTCCAGGCTTCCTCATTCCAGGCTCAGCCTGCACTGGGAAGTTTGGCCCCAGAGCTGTGGACTCCAGTGTCCAGCTCAGCCCTGTGGGTCTGATGTTCTGAGTCTGTGCAGTTTTTCAACTTGTTGTAGCTGATTTCTTGTTCTCTTGATGAGAGAGTCCTCTCAAGGACAGTGAATATGAACAGTCTTTATCTCTTCATAACATGCTAGTTTTCTCATACAACCCTCTCACAGGTGTTGTTTCTATTATTTAACCAAAGAAGAGAAGTGTTGTCTTTACTGACCAATGACTCAGTTCCTTAGCAGAACATGTTATAAAAGGGCTGTGCAAAATTGTAAATAAACCTTTCTGACCTTTCTGCTACCTGGAGTCAAGCTCTTCATTTTGTGTCCAACAGTGACACAGCCCTTCTGCTTTCCATCCAGATCTGGGCAGATTTTATGATTCGATCCCAATCCTGATATTCCAGGTCTGGGTTTTCATCTCTGTTCCAGAGGAATCGATGTATGGAATGTTCTGTGAGGCACCCAGGGAAGTTGGTCTCCAAATGGTTGAGTTTTGGGGGATCTTTGCCTGCTGCCTCAGGAGTTTCACCAGCAATTCCTTTCCTTGTTCCCTGCATTCCTTGCAGACATCTCCAGGAATGCTGAACCAGAATTCAGGGGTTGCTTTCCCTTTCCTTGAGGCATTGCTTGGTTCAGCCAAGGACAAACCTTTTTCCCCCTAATAAAACAAACAAACTCCCCATGAATTTTAGCAGGAAGTGGGAATTCTCTTCAGATCCATGTGGTCCTATGTGACAGGAATCTGTTACTTCATGGATTCTTCCCAGGGTTTTTTGAGACACAGGATCTTAGTAAAAAAAGTAAGATTCTGGATTCTTGAATGATTCCAACCTATTTTGATTTTCAATGCTGCAGCATTCCAGAATTAGTAAAAACATGAGTTCATGCAATATTAATTAATTTTTAGCCTTTAAATGTGTTTGCAATAGCTATTAGTTTGGACACAAGACCATGCTTAGAGTTGATAAAGGCAGCTTAGTTCAGTACCATTATTGAAGATAAATCTTGGGGTGCATGGCATAATTTATAATCTTGGATATTTCATCTTTATTAGGTTAAATGATATTGGATATTCTGATTGCTTTAACAAGTTTGGGCAACTGTCAAATCTAGTTAGCATCATTTATCAATAAATTTAATTTTTTTGCCTCCAGCTTTAGACTGGTAATTTTTACATGTGTTCATGTCTGTGTATAACTTAGAGAGATTCATTGGGAGCTGTAGAAGAACAGAGATTGAGGTTTTTACATATAAAATAAGAAATCACACTCCACAGAAGGCTCGAGGGAATGTTAGAAACAAGGAGTATTTGTCACTTACAAGCTGAAGCAAAGTGGTTATAAATACATGGCTCACATTAACATCCCACTTCCTTTTGGGTGCACTGCACCAAGGCTTAGGAGGAATTGAAATGGAGAAAACAAGAGAGCAAGGACAGCAGAACTGCTGCTCACAGGTGGAAGGGAGTTTTTGGGGAGCACCAGACTTTGGGTGATTGTCACTGCAGAAATATAAAATCCTACCCAAAGAGGGAGCTGAGAGATTACACTCAATAAACAAAACAAACAATGAACTGAATGAAAACATCACCTTAACTGTGTATTTTTATAAATATCTCAGGCCAGGAGGATGATTTAGGTTTTTTTGTGCTCAGCCACTTGCTGCTTCCTAAAACTTTGGGATAATTGTGGCAGGAAAAGGAAGCAGCGTGAATGGAATCTAATGAATGGAATCCAATCCTCAGAGGATATTAAATCACCCCTGCCTCATATTTTTCCTACTCTATTGTCCCTGAAAAAGCTCCTAAGGTACCTTACAGGGAGCTATCCAGTGCTGAATGATCCAAAAAATAAATAAATCTCTAAATGGAGCTAAAGTATCCCCCATGATGCTGGAATGTGGAAAACTGAGGAATGTGTTTTAGGAATCATTGGAATCTCAGTTTCCTGGACCACTGCAGCTGCTGAGTGAATCCTGCCTCAAATCCCACCTGGCTCCTGCACAGATCAATGTCAGGGCATCCTCAGCCTCCCCACCTTCAAACACAAAAGTCTGACTCTCTTAATCCTCCATCAGGTCTGGAATGATTAACATTTATTATGGAGCCACTTAATAGCCAGTGGCCATCCAGTCAGAGGAGATTTATATCTCCTTACAACAGCTTAATGTGGACTTATGCTCCCCCAGGGTCCCTTGTCCAGCTGAGTGGCCAAAATGAACATGTTCAGAACTCTCTTACTCTCAGCAAACTCCAGACCCAGTGGCTACTTGCACATTTTAATCTGATTTATCTTGTCAAGGATAAGGCCAATGCCAAGCTGAGCTGCAGCAGCAGATCTTGTGCAGGGCCCTGCCTGCCAGGAACTCTGCTTGCAGAGGCTGCCCTGAGCTGTCAGAACTGGTGGCTGGGCTCTGCAGAGCTCTGCCTGACACTGGGATAACATTTGGGTACAAAGGGAGGCAGATCTCGGTCAAGTTTTGGCTTTGGGGCATTGCTGAGCAGCACTCGCTGCTCTCATTTAGGGTTAGGGAATATTTAATGTAAAACCTTCAGGTGTCCTTGTGTGAGGCCCAGATTCAGAGCCCTGACAATAATGTTGGGTGTACAGGACGTGTAACTGTCGTTATTTTATGCTAAGTAGAAATTCACAATATTTTGAGTCTGAGTCCAGAGGTAATAGCTGAACATCACAGCTACATAGCAAGGCAAATAACCCAGCTAAAATGAGTGTGCTGCAAGAAATCAGCCACAGACAACGTTTTCTTCCAGCCCTACTCTGAAAGTCTCTGTATTTGCTTATTTTTACACGCTTTACAGTGTGGGAATCATCCTTATTTATGATGGAAACGTTCTTCAGTCAAAGGCTCTGATTTTTTATGGGTATGTAGCTACTCCATCCTGGAAAAAGAGCCACTAAAAATATTTTAGATTCTTTTTCTAGATCTGATGTTTGACAAAAGCAGCTGACTGATGTTTTCTCTTTTGCTCAGAAGGCAGGGAAGCAATCTCTACTTCCATGGGCAAGCAAGTAGTTGGAATCTTCCTTCTTTCTGCTGTCTTTGGCTTGTGCTTCTCGAGCAGCAAAGGGTGAACCTGATCCTTCCACAGGAGCTCTGTAATGCCAGGAGTGATTTCCAAATCATTCCCTTGCCCTGGTGCACTGTCTCAGATGAGGTGACTGCTCTTGCATTTAGATTGTTATCCAGAAATGCTTGTCTGCTCTTTGCCTGTTCTCCTGCATGCAGCTGCAGAGGAGAACATCTTGAAATCCTTGCAGAAGTTGCCTGTTCCATCAGATCTTGTCTGCAGGCAAGTTTCCTCTGGAATTATTTGAATCCCAAGCTTTTCTAATTAGTGCAGCCTAATCAGCTGGACTCCAGGAGCTTCCTGGCTCTCTCATTTTGCCTCTCTGTCATCCCATAAAGTGCCTTGACTTCCCCAGCAGTCAGGGGAAGCTGTGCAGTTCCACCTGAGATTTTTTTTTTTGTGGGCAGGCTCCCCAGAACGCCCATTCCTTCGCAGAACTATTTCCATGTGAAGCATAAATGACATCAGGTTGTATTAAAAAAGGCAGGAGCTGTCCTGATTCCCCACCTAAGTGAATGTGTCGAGCCTCAGTGCTCAGGAGGAAAACAGAGTGTACTTTGTGCCCATAATCAGCATGTTCCCAGCAGCCTGGCAAATGGTTTATGATATTACCCACAACCGTTGCACCATCAGGAGCAGTCCTGCATTTCGACTTAATTGAGCCACTGCTATGACACAGCCAAGCTTTTCAAGTGGTAAAATTGTAATTACAGAGAGTGCTGCTCTGGCATTTTCCATTGGGTAGCTGCTTGCAAAATATGAAGCCCTCAGAATATATCTGTGAGGAAAATTTTCCTGGGGAAACTTTGCGTTTGTGTTCCCTGTGCCAAACTCCTGACTCCTTAGGAGGGATGGCTGGGGGCTGGACTTGATTATCTTGGAGTTCTTTTCCAACTTCAGTGATTCTCTGTGCCTTGAGCTGGAGCATTCTTACCCCATTTCTTCTCATCCCTACCACGAGGACACCCTTCCCTTCAAGGGATGAGTTGTGCCAGGAGCTCAGAGCTGAGGTGACACCTCCTGCATTCCGCAGGGAAAAATGGAAAACTTGTGGGCAATTTGTCATGGGCTCACTTTTCTCTGATGTAATAGACCCTTGATCAGCCAGTTATGGAGTGTGGCATTTTCTGAACCTCAGTGATGCACTTACCACTGAGAGAGAACAGCACGGAGCTGACAGTGGGGCTGGAGCTGCAGTTAATTATAGATTTATCCCAGGAAAGGTGCATTCAACCAAAGGTCACAATTTAAAGTGATTATTGGCTGATCCTGCAGAATCTATCCATCAGGTGTAGCTTTTGGGGGAGGCAGAGTGGCTCAGGTGCCTGTTTGCATCAGGAAATATGGAATAAAAATGAAAATGAATGGTTTCTCTCCCTTTCTGCTGCCCTGAGCCAGGAGTTAGTCGAGCTGGGATAGCCATGCAGGCTGGGAGAGTGCAGAGGTAAAATAATGAGAAGAGGGAGAAGGGGCAGCCTGTGTAACCAGGGCTCTCCTTCCTTTGCTTCATCAGTTTGTGCTGAAGAACAGAACCATTGGACAAAGCTGCATTTCCAGGAAACAGCTGGATTTACAGAATTCCTCAGAGCACAGGCACCATGGAGGCTGACCCCCAAACCAGCTGCCCCCACACGACAAACCCACTCCCTCCTGCTCTCAAATACACTCCAGATCCTGTCTGGGTGTGGATTTTGATGCTGGTTGTTTTTTCCCCCTCTTTACCTTCAGCTGTTGCATGCTCTGCTGTTCCATTTGCTGTGCAAAGCTCTGGGATATCACCTGACACCCTCCTGGTGCTGCATCCATGCAAATCACGGCTGGCTCTGCCTGCCTTTCATCCCAGACAGTCTGGCACTATAATTGCTTGGTTCTAATATTTCCTCTCCCAAGGCTATCAATTTGTTTTCAATTTCTCCACCTGTTGGGTTGGCTCAGGTATCCCACAGGGTTTTGTCCTAGGCATCCACTCCTTCATTTATTATGCTCCCAGCTCTGGAACACGGGCACCCTGAAGCATTTTTACAAGCAGGATTCTATTATGGGGTTGTTTTGTTTGCCAGAGATTTTGGCAGGAACAGAGGAGAGTTTTCATCTTTATTTGCTCCGTGCAAGCCTTGCTGTGAAGCTGGTTATCGTTGCACTGCATAATTCTGAATTCTTTCACTGATTTTCTGGTCAGGAGTGTGCTGTGAGTGTCCAGTGCCACGGCACAGGCTGAGCAAATGGCCAGGGCTGGGGAGAGCACCTGAAAAAAGGGCTTTGCAGGTGATGGTTTCCATATAATTCACCTGCCTTCCCTGTGGTTAACCTTGACAATTACTTTGGGAGATGATGGGAAGAGGCTAGATTTCAAAAAAACAGAATTTAACTCAGGGGCAGACACTGGGAAATAAGCTGGAATCACATGGATAAAGAGAGTAGGAGAAAAATAAAAGTCTGTCCTCTTTGCCAGGGCTCAGGAGCTGCTGCTGTACTGTCCTGGTGGAGACTGGAATGAGAATAGTAGGACAAGCAGCATTGAATCTCTTCTGTTCTTGGCATTTGAGGCTTTTTTAGCCATGCATCTGAAATACAGATCTAAAATACCACGTGAATTAATGTTCTAAAAGTTGGTATTGCAGGTTTCAGTGGCTGGAAAAGCCCTGAAAACTAGAAGTGGATAAAATCCAAAGTCATGAAAGCCACACAGCTGTTTTTTTCCCACCCTGTTCCCCATGCTAAGTGAGAGATTTTCCTTTTCCATAGGATGTAAAAAGTGCTTTGCATGGGGGTTGTCTCTCAGGACAGTGCTCTCCAGGAGAGGGGCAGAAGCAGGTGGTGCCATCCTTGAACAATTTAAAACATCCATCACAGAGTTACAGACTTTCCTCTGAGCTCTGGGTGGGTGTTTCATTGTTTGGATGAGCCATCTAAGGAGAAATTTTACTCCTTATGTGTTTAATAAGGACTGAAAAGGGGTTTTAGGGCAGTCTTTAATCCCATGGTTATGAGTACAGGTAAGCACAGCAGAGGTGGATAAGCAGTAAAAATTGTGTTTATATGAAAACAGTGAAAAAAAAAAAACCCAAATCCCCACTTTTCAGGGCGTGCTCCATTGTCTCTTGATAAAAATGTTAAGAAAATAATTCTGTGTAAGACAAAGCTCAGTCACCTTGGTGACAGAGTGGCTGCTGCTAAATTGCACTCTGCATAACCTACAATTTTTTACTCTTTCTACTCTGATAAATTAATACTAAAATATTGATGAACACTTCATCTTATCTATCTTGCCTTTCTTTTAGCAGACAGAGAAAGTAAAAATAGCTGGAGCAGTGGGTTTTCTGGTTGTGCTGTGGTTCAGGCAATTCAGGCTTTGATTTGTGTGACCCAGCAATGTTTGGGGCAAGAGGGCTGAGTAAGAGAGGGACTGAAAGCAAACCTTAAATCTCTTAGTAAAATGCTTGTTCTGCTCTTTCTGCAGATGGGGATAAAGGCAAAAAAAAAAAAGATAAACAGCAGAGCCATTACAAGTTGGCCTGAGTCCAATCCCTTAGTTACATCTATGCCTTTAACTCTGCCTGAGAAAGTAATTTTAAAGAAATACAGTTATTACATGCATTAGTCCTCGCATCCTGGGAGGTACATCTGTACTCCTCAATCTTTCTGGATTACTTCAAATGTTTCCTGAAGGCTTTTAAATCCAGGGAAGACCAATCTGAGAGAAGTCTCACTGCAATCCTTTTCTTTTTCTGCCTCTGCAGGCAGAAAAAATCTGCAAGAGGCTCACAAACTATTAAAAAAAACAAAAAACAAAAAACAAACACACACAAAAAAAAAACCAGGAAAACTGAGATAGAAATTTCAAAATTATCTATAAAAACACTGCAGACAGGGAATTTGACAGGAGCAGAGTTTATCCCTAGAACAAAGTGTGATTAACATTTTGGACTCTGGTCTCTAATCAGTGTTTTCTGAGGATACAGGCCACGGGCTCAGCTGGGCAGAATTATTGTGGCTTCCCTGATTTCAGTGGATATGTCCCAGTTTGCTGCTGCTGAAAGTGGGACTGAGCAGGATCACTGAGCACAGCCTTCAAAATGCACCCTGAATCAGCCACTTGATTCTGATAATGCCTTATTAATCCTTCCCTGGTGAAGCTCAGTGCTGCTGTTCCCACTTGACATCAATGAGAGCAGAGACAGAAGCAAGTCCAGCCTCAATAATCACTTGGACTCTGGTTTTGGGCATAGGGCTGCAATGTGATCAGAGATAATTGCCCAGTGTTTGGTGTTCTGAGGCTCAAAATAAGCTAAAATTGAACTCTTTGTCCTGAAGCATTTCTCAGTAAATGCCTCTCTGTTTGTTTGGACTGATAACAAGACCCCAGTTATGTTTTGTGAGGTGATTAATCCAAAGGCCACTTGTCAGCAGACGCTGCTGGTCCTGCTGATGCCTCTTGGAATGTCTCTGGACCTGCTCCATGCTTTTTCCCTGCTCCTGGGGTTGGAATTCCAGCTCTGGGCCATGGTGAATGTGCCATCTGTCTGTCCTCTGCTCTGGCCCCTCTCCTCTCCAGGGAGAGGCAGATGATGAGCAGGGCTGGAGGTGCTCCTGGAGGAGGTGGTCGGGTCACCAGGTTCCTCCTGTGGCCAGAGAGCTGTGCCCCCATCCAAGGCAGGCTTCCAGGCAGATGGTTTGCCTCAGTTAGTGGAGAAATGTGAATTAAACCCCAGCCCTTGGTGCATTGTAAATGGAAAGAATGAGGAGATCCATAAAATTGCTTATTGTGGTAAATACCGTGTTTGCTTTTTCTGTGCAGTGTTCCCCCAAAAGAGCTGTGAGGGACTGGAATCATAGAACTGATATGGTTGGAAAAGGACTTGAAGATCTTCAATTTCAGCACTAAAAGCTTCATCAGGAAAAGTTCAGCTGCAGGATAAGAACTTTTCAGGAGTTCATTCCTGACTCTTCTTTAATTTAACACTAAATATCCATTGCAGTACACAAAATTCATATGTCACAGACACAGTGTTTTCTTTTTGGAGGATTCCTTCAGACCAGCATTGACCATTCCATGAGAAAATCCCTGTGGCCTTGAGATGTGAGTCCTGGAAGCTCAGTGAGAGCTGCAGTGTTTATGTGTGAAAATTGCTCCAGCACCAGGATCAGTCCCTGCAGTTCATCTGTATGGAATACACAGAAATTAAAATCTCAAGCAACAAAAGAATGACAGAATTTGGTTTTATATTGTGTGTGACTTCCCTGCTGTTAATTTGAACTTTTAGCTTTACAGATGACTTCCCTTATGTTGTCAGCATGGAGCTTTCCCCCCTTTGGTTTAGCTCATGTGCCAGGCAAAAAACCGTGTTTTTTTCTCTTATGAATTGTCCAATTCAAAGGTCAATAGTGGTATCATGTATCACAAGTCACTTGCCATGTCACCCAGAGCTCGAGGGCACGTGTTTTAACGTGATCTGTCAGCCCTTCTGAGCAGATTTAGGATGTACTTGTAATATATGAGTGCTTTCCTTTTTACACTCAGCTCTGAACCCAAACCACAGCAGGAGATTGATTGCCAGCCCCGTGCCTCCCAAACAGAACCAGCTTGCTGGGCACCAGTTACAGCCACAAAATCCCTGGTGGGGTGTGATGAGGGGAGAGGCTTTGTCTGTGCCCATCCCTGCTCTCATTAGGGCAGAGCCTGCATTCCCAGGCTGAAGAAAAGCCCAGCTGGGCAGCCAGAACTGCTCATTTGCAGAGCAGAGCCGGGCACTGTTTGCTTCCCTTTGTGCTGCCAGGCAAAGAGCTCTGTACACACATCTGCTGCGTGCTGGAAGTCAGGATCAAAACTCCATCCTGGCTTTCCAGAGGCCAGAACATCCCTGCCTGTGCTGGCTTTAATAATTGCTCAAATTGAGAGGAATGGTAGAGATCTTTGCCATGACCTCGGTGTGTCTGCTCACGTTTGGGTGTGAAAGGATGGGTTATTTACTAATTGCTATCGTGGGATCTTAGTTAAAAGGGGAAACCTTACTCTGCTGGGCTAACTGCTGTTGGAACTTGGTAGTAAAATCACCCCTTGGGGTAAATAAGTGCTGAACTCACCCACAGCTCTGCCTGGGATGTGAGTTCTCTGTTGTGAATTCTGTAGGAGACCGTGAGTCAATCACATCCCAATGGCACTGAAACAGGATGATCAAATTCTGCAGTAGTTCATCATTAGGCTCAGCTATTCCTGCTTCTCTTAGGAAGAACTATTTTTTAGTTCTGACAGATCCCATCTGCCCCCTAAGTCCCAGCTCAGGTATTCAGCAGCAGCTCAGGAACAGGAATGTTTCTAGCAGACACTGTTATATCTGCAGGAATTGTCTGGCACAACCAAAACAAAGTCACTGTAAGCTAACATTGGCATAATATTTCTCCTAAAATTGTCTCAAAATAGCAATCATTTTATGGAGCATAAATAACTTCAGATTATCTCACCCTTTCTAGTGGCAGCTGATGTCACCCTGCACAGAGTTTTGTGCAGATGTCTGTCTCAACTTACTATTTTTAAATGTTCCCTCGCTATTAAATGCGTCTTTATGTCCTTTCCCAATCGTTATTTGCTATTCATATTTAGTTTTCCACCACTTCATCATCTGATTTCTGCTACACAGAGGAACTGTTAAAAATAAACATCCTAAATTAATCCTGTTTGTGGGACTCATAAAATGATCTAAAAGGTGTTTGCAGGAATCGTTTTAGATTCTTGTCTTGAGAGGAGTTATTTTTTTTTTTAATAATCTTGTGGGGTTTAACCCACTCCAAAGCTTCAACTTCCTAGATTATTTAAATAACAGCTTTTAGCTGTTTTTCTCATGAAGTGCTGACTGATTTAGTTGTTAACATGCTCTTAGAAGAAAATAGGGTTTATTTTTTGTGTGGACCTTTCTTGTTTATCTGTTACAGAAGACACAATTATAAAAACAAATGTAATCCTGCCTTGCCTACAGCCTTCCCGTGGGAATGCTGCAGCAGATCTGAGAAACCTTGCCAGAATTATGGATTTCAAATGTTCTATTTAGCTCAGGTTATCTGTGATAACAAGGCCCAGCCCTGTTTGTTTTAACTTTTTTTTTTTTTTTTTTTTTTAATATTTGCAGTGTTCAGACAGCACAGGGTAAGAAGTCTGTGAAAGTTGGATAAACTTTTGTCCTGCTCCAACACTTCCAGCAGAGCAGCTGTGGCTGCTCCATCCCTGGCAGTGCCCAAGGCCAGGCTGGGCACTGGGGCTTGGAGCAGCCTGGGACAGTGGGAGATGTCCCTGCCATGGCAGGGGTGGCACTTTAATGTTTCTTCCAACCCAAAACTATTCTGGGATTCCAAGATTCTGTGACATGGAGGTGTGGAATCAGACTCCTCTGCAGTGGGAACACATTCCTCTGGGGGATAGAAGTATTCATCTCAAGAGTTCAACTGTTCTGTTCTCTGAACAAGCACAATTTTAGATCTTGGGAGTCTGAGAAAAACCCTTTATCTTCTCTGTGTGGAGCTGAGATCAGAGGGAGTTCCTCCACTGTGAGTATTTTTCTTGGGATCACATCTTTGGGTCTCTCTTGTGCCTCTGTCTCTTACACAGAACTCCCATGTGTATCCCTCCTAAACCTCAGGATTCCTAATTTCCCTGTAGCATGACAAATCCTCCTGTTTACAAAACAAAATTATGTTTGTGGAATCAGTTAAATTGTAAGAAGAGAATTTTTTGTTGCTGTTGTTTTGAGAGGCAGAACGATCCCATTACAGAGGAGAAAATAAAGATGTTAGAGATGGGCCCATTTTGCTGAAATGAAAAGGCTCTTGGCTAAGTTTACACAGAAGAACGTTCCCTCATGAAGGAGATGCTTGTGCCAAACCCATTCACTGCTTCAAGCTTTGTTTTATCATTTATTCTCTGTTTTCTGCTCTGCCTTTGTACTGTCAGCTCAGCCTCTTCCAGGAGCTGACTGGAGGGCTTGGAAATCTTGTTAGGAACATAAAATCCTGTATAAATTGTCAGCAAGGAGATATTATTTGTTTATTTAAGCATGAAAGTCCTCTCACACCTCCAGTCCAGCAGAACCACACTCCAGCAGTTTTTAAAGCCCTTTACCCTCTGTCAGTTGTAGTGGCTGGACCTTTCTGGCCTTGCTTTCACTGAATCCCTGACAAGTTTGGAAATGAAAGATGAACAGAATTCTTGACTGCAGGTGGTCAGGCTGAGTTTCTAATTATTGTGGGGGCTTTGCTGCTCTGGCTTTGTTCTGAAAACACCTTTTCACTTCTGACTTTGCTGATGAAGCTGATGTGGGACGGCAGCTGGAGCTGGTGTGGATGAAGCCCAGCTTTGCTCTGAGTTAGAGCTGAGCACTAAAAACTCTCTTTGCTGAGTGGCCTTACTTCCCCAGCCCCTTCAGTGAGTGACTCAGACTCTGTGTTTTTAGAACCCTCCCTAATATCTCACGTTTGTTTTGCTTCTGGCTAAAGCACAACCTTTCAAATCCCAGGGCTCTGCAAGGAAATTGGAGGGAACTGTTTTTTCTTGAGTGCCACAGGTCGTTTGTTCTCCCCAGACAGGTCTGTTCAGCAGCTTGTAGTCCTTAACTATCAATTATTTAAGAGCTGATGTACCACAACCATTCTCTGGTGTCCTTAGCATAAGAACCACGAGGCCCAATACAATAAAAGGGAGTCATAAGACAGTAGAGAGAGTCACAAGATATAAGAGTATAGGTAGTTCATAAAAGCATGATGGAATTCATAAATCACACTTAGACAAGTCCCCCCAGTTTGTCACACAGCCAAACACTGCTAAATGAGATTTTTATATTGGCTTGGGGGGACTGAAGTTGGGAGCTTCAAAGGAGGTGGTGTTTTCTGCTGTCACTGCTGACCTGAATACTTATTAATAATGAATACTGCATGAGGGCCTTGATGGCTCTGAAGTTGTTGTTGCTTTCCTTGGAAATAAACATTGATTTCAACCAAATTGGGTGTTTTCCTATGATAGGAAGCAGGGAAGAGCCTGAATTTGGGGAGACTGTGCTTCTTTGTCTTGGAACCAACTCACTATTACCCCTGATGCAAAATGAGAGAAGTAGGAATAGAATATCTGTTCCAGGAATGAACTTGTCCAAAAATATTTATATCTCTCTTTAGAGTGGTAGCCAAGCAGTTTGGTGTTCAGGAGAGAAGGTTTTCCCAATAATTTCTTTAGAGTGGAGCAAGAACTTGCAAAACACAAGTGCCCAGCCCAGGGATCTTGCCCAGAGAGCAGCCAGGCATTACTCAAGGCACTGAGGGTGGTGGTAAAACCTTCCTGTGGGACTGGGAAAGGAAACAGGGCTGCTGAAAGGCTGTTAAAGAAAAAACCCCAAAGCAGCCAGCTAAATTGTGTCTCAAAATGGGAGTGAGCCTGCACCAGAATTTGAATTTGTTATCCCTAGACAGCCACAGCCAGAGCTCAGTGCAAGGCAGAATGAGCTAAAATATGTAGAAAATGCAGCAGTGCCCTCAGCATCCTTTTGGCCAAAGAACTGGAGCTGCTGCTGTGGGATGAGGCAGAAGAGGAAGAGCCTTGGCAGAGAAATGGAGAAAATGCAGCTTTGCAGAGCTCTGTGTGGGAAGGAAGCAAAGGCAAGACAATTTCACCTTCAGCTATTGACCACCTTTGCCTGGAGTTACCTTCTTGCACACCAGTTCCTTCAATTAATTTAGGCACCAAACAAGCTGATCAAATGTGCTCTGAGGTGCTTTTGGAAGTGGGAAGGAAGATGTTGGAGAGATTTTTGCCTTGGAAAGTGGCAGCTCCTCTCCACCAACAGGGAGCTGGTACCCCAGGAGAGACTGGGCCACCAGGAGTGTGTGTGATTGCAAATTCCCTTCTCTTTTAGAAGCACTTATCTCTTATTCAATGCTGCTTCCAGATTCAGTCAGTTTTATTGGCACTTGGCTGTGGGATTGCTTTGGTTTCTCTGTTTAATTGTCATTTGTCTGCTGTAGGGAGCAGAGGGTGTGAGGCCATCCCTGAGCTTGAAGCCTTTGCAAAGCTCCCTTGAATTTGCATTGTGTGATGTGGTCTCACAACTAGGAAATTAAATCCATCAGATTTCCTAGAGGAGTGTGCAGAGAAAGGGGAGAATGGCACATCAAATCTGGGGGGAGTGGAGGTTTCACCTCAAGGGATGCTTCCATTGCTCAGCCTGTGATTTAAAATGTGCCATGCACGTGGTGTCAGGTGTTATCTGTAAGAATTGCTGTGGAAAAAAAAAAAAAAAAGAAATAACTTTTAAAAAAGAGATAGAGCATGGCCAAAAGCCTTCTCTGTCATTTATTTTATGAGAATTTTAACTTGCAATGTGCATTTACAGTATTTCCCTCGACTTCCTTCATCCTGACCCAAACCACCTGAGCTCAAACCCAAGCTTTCAACCTCCTGCAAATGGACAAAACTCAATTTTCCTGAGCTGGCTAATGAAATTGGGAATTGGGTAGGCCTTTTTTCCTGTTACCCCTGGCTTCAGCCTGTGCCACGAGCCTTGTCACAGCAAACCTGCTGGTTCTGTTGTGTTTGCCTTGCACGGGGGGATTTTGGAGCAGGGAAAAACACCCTGAATTTGGACAGGCCCATATTTTGAGGGGGTTTTGGGGGTCCTGAGGGGGTTTGGGGTAATTTTGGAGAGATTTTGTGAAGGTTTTTGGAGATTTGGGGACTTCAGAGGGGAAAGGATGGAGCAGGTTCTGGTTGCCTGGTGTGTGTCAGGTTTGGTTTCCCGTGGTTTTGCTGTAAAAGTGATGCTGCTGCTGACCTGGCCAAGGTAATCCACCCTCAGGCCTGATCTCCTAAATAATAACCTGCTTCATAATCGTCAAGTGTTTTCCTCAAGGAAACCTGAAAGAGGGAGAGAAATGAAAATCCTGGCTTGAAGTTATGATTCCTTAAAGAGCAGTGGGTGCAGAATGTGCAGTTAAGCTGAAGATGTGATATAGGGGTAATGTTGCCTTTTTTTTTTTTTTCCAAAGCAGAAAAATTAACTACCGAGTGCCATCATTTTAAGACTATAAACCAGTGTAACCTATAAAAGATTTACTGAGACTCTAACTCTTCTTTTTGATATCCTAGTGAAAGAAATAAACATAAAACTGAAATCAGATGCTTTAGGATTTATGAGGCTGAATCAAATTTTTTTTTTTTTTTCCTGGTGACTGTTTTAACAGCCTATTAACATCTTCCCCACAGCAAATATATAACAAAATTGATATTACAGAATCAAGTTGGGATGGGTCCCATGAGTGTACTTAAATATACCGTAAACATCTAGAGCTATTCATCTGTATTATGGACTGGGTGTATAAAGTACATCTCTATAAATTCTCCTCAAGCAAATTCTTCCGAGTTCCTTTTGCGGAATAAAAAATTAAAGCTCCGATTCTGCCGAGGGTTGAGTGCTCCTGTTAAATTCCCAGCTCCCTTGTAAAAGGATGGTTCTCACTCAGTGCTCTCAGGGCTGCTCACAAAAAGACTAATTTTCTCCCTTGCAAGCTGCAATCAGTTGTCACCGTGTTAAAAAAAAGTCTTTTTTACAGATGATTTGTGTCGTGCTAATTTCTTAAGTGTCAGACACCAGCGCCTCTAATTCATGGTGAAAAGTGGCGAGGCCATTAAATGTTGCTAATAAAAGGAACATGAAGGGTGTTGGTTGCTTTGCCATTTATCTGCACCCTGCCAGCTCTGGTGTGTGACAGCGTGGATTGAGTTTTAGTCGTGCCTGTCGGGTTTTGTGCCTCATCCCTCAAAAACTGAGGAGCAAATTTTGTAATCAGGTAACCCAGGACCTAGTGTTATAAATGCACATTATGGAGGTGGCTTTTAGCAGATATTGAGATGAATGCTATATGTATAATGTAGGAAAGTTGTACTATATTCTCTTTTATTAACAGAGTTTAGAAATGTGATGAATGTATATTTTCTAATTGTAACATAGTGCTAACAGTAAAAGACTAGGGTTTTTTTCTTTGTGACATTTAAAGTGGCCAAACCAGAAGGTGGGGAGAGTCACCCTGCATTCCTACATGGAGATTTGTGACCAAACCTATTGAACCTGTTATCAAGTACCTTATCCAAATGGAGATGAAATGAGAACCTTGAGAGAAGAGTTTATAGGACCTGTGATAGCAGAGGGAGTGGAGCCACCCAGATGAATCTCCCAGATAAAATGATTGGGGGGAGTTGAAACTTAACAAAAGAAATGATACCCAAAAAGAGTATTTGAATCCTGAATTAGGGTCTTTTAAATATGTAACACAGAGATCCTTAAAACCAAGGATCTGAAGGGGTGAGGTGTGCTGGCTGGCTTGGTGCCAGGCACCCTTGGCTGAGAAACTGTTTTTTCTTTATTTGTTGTCTCCTAATTGTTTATTTCTTTTATTTTTTATTAAACTTATAAATTCTTCTAAGAAAGTGAACCTCGTTTTTCGCACTAGGAAACTTCTTTTTTAAAAAGTTCTTACAGGGATGTTGAAGGGGTTAAGCTTAGGGACAGCTTAAAATAATGTCAAAATGTTGTTTGCATGGGCGGATGATTCAGCGCCCGCTCTCCTTTACCTCCTCTGTTTGTTCTGGTACCTTTTACTGAGCTAAAGAGAAAACAATCAGAGAGCACCAGAGCTGTTTGGAATAAAAATAGCTGTGCTGCATCCAAAGTGGCCCAGTCGAGTGTTTGGAGGAGAGGATTTGTACAAAGGATTTAGCTTTGGCTTAGCTAATTCTGGCATTTCCAAACAGGATCTTGATTTCTGTACAATTAAGGCAGGGTAACTTTCGAATCGTTTTGTGTAATGATGTCTCAGTTCTGTTTTATAATTAAAACTAAACTGCATGACTGAAGGTTTCTAAACTTGGGGTGTTTGTGTAGTAAAGCTGCAAAACTCCAGGCCTTTCTCTGAAATGGGAATCTTTCCCTGTAGCCAAAGTAATTCCACTAATTTCTTCAAGTGTTTCTCTGTAATACGCTGTTTAATCTGAGCATGGCCTTCCAATGAATTCCTTGCAGTTCATCTCTGATCCGTTGACCATAACAGAGTGAATTTTGAGACAAGATTAATTTGATTTGACAGAGTAAATTAGTGACTCAGTTGGCACCAAAGTCTATAAAGTACCCAATGAGGTGATTTTTTTCTGTGTAGAATAAGTGTAACTATTCTTGCAGCTTCAAACAGCGAGAGAAAGACACTACAACTTAAATAGAAATTGATTTATTCACTTAGGGCAAAAAATTGGAGCCTAAAAGCTCCATACTCAGAATAAATTGAGATTTATTCTGGGTTTTGAAGTGAAAACACATGGTATTTAAAACCTGGGGACTTCAGGGAAGTGTTTATAACGAATAGGGTAGAGCAAAGTGTATTGACAGCAAAGAATGCATCCAGTGGGGAAAGGCTGCAGGCCATGGATCTTTCATCACTTGTATCCTCATGCCTGATCCCGTGTGGAGTTTCCTCATGATGTTCAGCCAGCTATGGAAAGGTCAAGCAAACCAGAGGAAAAAAAAAAAGAAAAAATAAAATAGCTGAAAAGCTCCAGCTGTTTGTTGTCTCACTGTTTTGGGGTTTTAAGCAGAGTTGTGGAGAGAGCTGAGTAGTGGGACTTGACTGGCAATTCCTCCCATCCTTCTGGTGAGGTAAGGGGCCTTTGCACCATAAATACTTGGGTATATTTTGGCAAAATTACCATAGGAGGTTTTGTGAATTTAGTTTAAAGCACAGGATTTACCCTCAGTAAGGTTTGGATTCAGCACAGTACCTTGGAAAAGGACTTTTATGAAACTACTCAACAAGGAAAAGTTACAACGAGCCAGGTCTAGCAAAATACTTTAAAGTAATTCTCCAGGTATTGATGCCACAGTTTTTTCTGCCTGCAGCTGATGCTTCAGCTGCACCTGTCCTATTTTCCAAATGCAAATGTTCATGCCATTGCCTCAGAGTGATGTTATTTTGCAGAGTCTAAAAATATTGTGATGTCTCAGTATTCACTGCAGCACAAAACACCCCAAATTAAAATAGCAGCGAAATGGAGATAATAGCTCAGATTTGACTATTCTTAGTGCTTGAGAATGCCAGAATAAATGAAAATTCCAGTAACAGACACAAGCCGTGATTGGATTGAATTTCCCCTATTCAAAATGTTCAGGTGTTTTATTTCAGCCGTGATCACATTCACACATCGCTGCACTCTGGTTATGACAAGATGCTGTAGTTTCAGAGCATTTTCATGGAATCACAGAGCCATTAAAGTTGGAAAAGACCTCAAAGATCATCGAGTCCAGCCATGAACCCAACACCACCACCGTGTTCACTGTGTCCCCAAGTGCCACATTCAGGGATGGTGACTCCACCACTTCCCTGATCGCCTGTTCCAGTGCCTGACCACCCTTTGAGTGAGAAAATCTTTCCTAATATCTGTGCTAGGAAAAAAATATATTCTTCACTGAAAGGGTGGCCAGGCTTTTGAGACTTTGAGATCCTCCTGGGGTTTGATGGCATCAGGATTTTGGCAGGAAGGGTGGGGAATCCCAGGCTGTCCACACGAGGTTTTGAGAGGCGCAGAAGCTCTAGAGACACCTGATAAATCCCTGTCCACCCCTAAACTCCTGCTCTGCAGCAAACGTGGGATCACTCCCAAAGAGTGAGTTTGCCCTTCACTCCTTCCCATGGATTATTTCTCAAAAGCCTGGGAGATCCCTCACTGTGTAAAAATCTGGCACCAGGGTGACACCAATGTCACACCGGAGCTGCCTGCACCGGCCACTTCCACTGCCCTGGAACAACAGAGGGTTTGTAATTTGGGATTACAAGTTGGGACCCAAAAATAGATTGCTCCCAGGCAAACTAATCTGTTTGCAACATGCACTGCAATCATCCTGGCAGGGAAGGCTGGGATGAGTTGCAGCAGATGGCTCTGAGAGTGGTCCTGGATTCACCCTGGATTGCAAAACGAGGTTGTGTAACCACTTCAAGGTCACCAGATGAGTTCTTCCCAAAGGTAATGAAGGATTTGTCTCTTCCACCCTACAACATTTATTTACAGGAGCCAGCCCTCGGTGATTTGAGGCTGCAGGGGGAGGCAGAGGGGGATTTAAGCTTCAGGAAGGCAAATGTCCAGAGGGATTAATCCTTCATAACCATCATTTCTGTTATCCCTAATCTCTCATTTGCTCTCTCAAAGCGAGGTCTGGGGGAGATCTGGGGGGATCCAAGGTGTGGTACTGCTTTGCCCTTGTTCCAAAGACTTTGACATCTTCAGTTCATGCTCTTGGGGCCAGCAGGACAACTTGGAAAAGACTTGGGAAAAGACAAGGGAGCAAAGCTGCTCCAACAGCTGGAGCTGTGTCAGCAGTGTAGAGGAGGAAGGACACAAGTGATCAAAATAATGATTTTACTGATATCAGGAGAAGAAAGGGCCTGACTGAAATCCATTTTATTAAAAACATAAATTCTTACTTAGATTTAAATATTTTACATTGCAATATGTCAGCTTTGGCAGAGAAATGAAACTCTTCCCATTCAGAAGAAAATTCCAGTTCTCCCCAGTTTTCTGAACTCTGTCATCTATCAATTCTTAATTTTCTAGAAATACATAAACCCTAACATGGTAAAGTTTTCGTTTCTGGTGAGTTTTTTTCTGATCTTTTCAGAACACACCTTTTACTCTGCTGTCTGAGCATGGCACAGTCTTTAAATATATTAATTTTTACAACAGTCAGGGATTATCCTTTTTTTCACAGAGAAGTCCATGAAAACACCTAAGAGCTACATTTCCAAAATAATCATCGACCTGAACATAAAGAGCTGTCAGCTGGAAATTTCAAAGCAGCTCTGGTGCATGACACCTGTCTGGAGCCCTGCAATGACATTTATTTGCATATGTGGTTGCCTGTGTATCTTTAATTATTTAAGTTTTATTACTTAAATAAAAGCACTGATGCTAAAATGGGTTACTCAGGGAGCTCCTTTGAAAGTCTTTTTTGCATTTCTGGTGCCAGGATTCCTTGGAAGATTAGGCTCAGATGATTACTTTGAATAGAGGTGACAGAATCCAGCTTGTTGGAATACGTGGAAGGAATTCAGCTCCCATGCAGAGCTGGCTTTGAATGTTTGATGTGCTTCATGCTAAAATTAAGGCTCAGATTTTTTTATTTTCCTCCAAATTTTCTAAATTATTTCAGAGGACAGGAAGTATCTAATAGATAATGGAAAGTCTCAGTGATATTACCAGGAATGTTTCTACACTGTTAAGGGCTTATTTGTTGTTTATCTCATGGAATTGTAGAATCATGGAATGGTTTGTTTGGGAAGGAACCCTAAAGCTCATCCTGTCCAACCTGGCCTTGAGGCCACCACCCACAACCATTGTTGTTTTAGCAGCACATTAATTGATAAAGCACACTCCAAAGATACTTTGGCAAATTCCAGTTAAATTAATAATGGTTCTTGTTAGGTCTTTTTGGAAAAAAACACAAATCCAGAAACTTTTCATTGTTTCTCATTAGATTTACCATTGATTCAGCTGAAAAAATAAAATCTGCTGCTCTTAATAAGCTTCAGTACATTCTTTGAAATGATATCACCATCAAATGGGCTTTATTTCTTCCAAGTAAATGAGAATTCTTTCTGTAAGGAATTATAAATCCCACAGGCACATTCCTGGTTTCCAGAATGGCTGTGTTGTGAGTCCAGGACAACATGTTAAATCTTTAATCACTGACTGCTTTATATGGCTGTAACTGCCTCACTTTACTGTGAGTGCTTCCTGAAATTGTTGTTCTGGAGTGTCATAAGCTGCTTCATCCTAATTTCAGTTAATAAATCCTGGGAGTTCTGTTCTGTTTGGATATTTATTACAGTTCTACCTGAATGGAGCCTTGGAACAGCACAAAACTCCAGTTTAGATCACTTTGAAGCACACACTGAGATAATTTCTGAAGGAAAAGCTGCACATCTTAGCTGAAAATCAGGAAAATTTCTCCACAGAAAAGGTGGTCAAGCACTGGAATGGTGCCCAGGGAAGTGATGGAGTCACCAGCCCTGGAAGTTTAAAAAACTGAGCAGATGTAACACTTTGTGGTATGGTTTAGTTGGTGTGGGGCTGTTTGGTCCAAGGTTGGCCTTGATGATCTTGGAGATTTTTCCCAGCATTAACAACACCAAGATCTTGTGTATAAAAGCTTTCACCCAAGGTTAAACTGAGCAGCCTGAAGGGCAGAAGCAGATATTTAATTTGTTAATTATTTTCAATGAAGTTCAGCTTAGCTCTCAGTGTGGCTTTATTTTCATCCAGCACAGAGATCCCACATCCCAAGCTCTGCTATCCTGAGGTTGTTCCATAGCCTCTCCCAGCTCTTTTGGGTTGTTTCCTCTGCCCTGTAATGGAAGTTTTTCCTACAGTGAAGGCACATTTTTGTTGTAGTAGCAGTGAGATGGATGTGACAAAGCATTCCTTGGTGTTGGGGTTTGTTTTGAGGAGAGGTAAAGGTGGTGATTGCATGAGCAAAAGTGCCAGGTTTTCATCAGCTCAGTTGAGGACCAAGGGGAAAGTTTTGGGGATGATTTGCAGGAATATTGGAAGATTAGCCAGATGAAGCTTGTAATCATTTTTAAGGCTGTTTTCACTTTCAAAAATAAACCCTGTAGAAGCAGCCTGTGAGGAGAGTTGTGATTCATCTGCCTAAAACATGATAATGAATTTTGCTGCCAGCCATACTTCATTAACCTGCCATAATCCTCCTGTCAGTTATCACCGTGTCCATCACTTGGTCAGCCATCAGATTTTCTGTGGAGATAACTGTCCATCATCTCCCCAATCCGTCAGACAAGTTGCCCTTTGGAATGACAAAGATTGCTTCATGTCTAGTTTTTCAAAAGACTCCAATTCCATGAGGGACTTGGGGCAGATTCCACAACTAATCTAGTCCTTGGAGCAACTCTTCCCTGTTTTTCCAGCTGCTCTGACATTCCCTGTCTGCTGCTAGGGAGGGCTCTCACTGCAAATCATCAAGACAAAAGCAAATAATTAATTACCAAATGCATCATTTCCCAGCAAGCTGTGGCTGCCCCTGGATCCCTGGAAGTGTCCAAGGTTGGATGGGGTTTGGAGCAACCTGGGACAGTGGAAGGTGTCCCATGACAAGGATTTGGGACTGTAAGGTCCCACCCAACCCCCAAAATTCTCTGATTCTATGGAAAATGCTTGGGCATCCATGAGGAGCTTGGTGTTTTCCCCCAGAACAAAGCAATCAGCCAAAGCTCCTGGTAGCAAAAATTATTCTGGTTCTGCTTGTAAAATTCAGAGCCATTGCAGTTTGTGTGAGCTGAGGATGTGGTACATAAAGAAGGGAAATTGGGAAAGTGAAGGCAATTATAAAATACCTCCCTTTCTAGTGGAAATGTCCCTGCCCATGGCAAGGGGAGTGAAACTCGATGATTCCTTCCAACCCAACCCACTCTGTGATTCCTCTGGAAAAGGACAAGGAAACAGGGCTGAGATGTTTTGATATAAAACCTGTAACAGCCACTGTAGTCACAGCTTGTGTCTAAAGAGCTGCAAGACTGAGCACACCCTCCAACAGATCAACAATTTAATTTTATTTATGAATTAAGCTTTTGATCTGTAAAACAGCCATGTTCAAGCCACGTTTTGTGTGACTGAAATTCAAAAATACAGGCACTGCTGTTTGGAATGTGCTTGCCTTTATCTGAATAAAGAACAGGATTGCTGACAAATCCCCATGTAGTTAGGGTAGTAATTAGCAAAAATACATGTAATTTAGTTACCTTTATTTACCCAACTGATTGGTGTGAGTGCTTCTAACATATTTTGCTTTTTAATCTGCATCCAATTAGATGGAAAACAATGTATAAACCACAGCTAAACATGAAAGAGAGGTTTAAAGTTATCTTTTCCTTTCCAATCTCCCATCACTCCTGCAGAATGTGTAAGATTTTGGGATTTTGCCCTGTTTTTTCAACTTGTTTGTGCCAGATTCATCCAAACCTTTCTGAAATGCGTTGTAAAGTTGAAATTATAGAAACATAGAAGGATTTGGGGAGGAAGGGATGTTAAATCCCATCCAGTTCATCCCTGCCATGGCAGGGACACCTCCCACTGTCCCAGGCTGCTCCAATCTCCAATGTCCAACCTGGCCTCGGTGCCACTGTGGAGTAACAAAAAACATGGAATTTTTGGGCCAGGCAACAGATCCAGGATGAAGCCAGATTCAAAATTAAGATGTAAACACCAAAGTCTGGAACAGCAGGGTCTGGATAAATACCAAACATGGAAATAATTCTCTTTGTTATGTGGGAATACCCACAGGGTCATGGGGTTTATACAGAACCACTGGAGGAATGGTTTTCTTCCACCTTCTAAGCATAGAAAGCAATACTTTAAAATTTGGTGGAAATCTCTCTTTCCCCAACATTTCAAACAAAACACTTTGGAAAATGACATGGAAAATCACAAACCTATTGTTTTCCTCCAAATTATAAATATCTTACTTCCATTAAGTTGCAGGGGTTTAGGGCAGAATTCTTTACCAATTGCTACTTTTGTTTGCTCATTTTTCTTAAATCCAACAAAATTACCAAAGCTACACTCAGTGGTTTATTTGTTTATTTTTGTTGTTGTTGTTGTTGTTCCCAGTGAAGTCAATGAGAAGGAGTTTAACAAGTAAAATTAAAAAAAGTTTCATCATCTCATGTGTGGCTTGGGTCTAGAGAGCTGCATTTCTCCTTGCTGAGCACAACTTTCTAATTTAATTTCTCTTTATGTTGTTAAAAAAATACTCCAGCTGTTGAGGGTGAAATGCTCCTGGAGGAAACAAGTCCCTTTTTTCCAAGGACAAGGAGAACAGAGAGCAGTAATCTGTAAATGCACACACTTGGGTCTTATCTCTGCTATGGGAAATTGGCCAAAGAATCAGGTGGAAAAACTAATTTCCTCAAATTTTTTTTGGGAATGGGGGCAGCTCTCTTGAGTATCCATAAAGAAAGGAGACAAGTCTTGCTCCTGGAGTGGGTCCAGGGCTCCTGGATTGTTTTATTTACACCTGATATTAAGGTGCTTTCCTGTGAAGAGCTCTCAGCTCTGCTGAAAGCTCTGTAATTAATTCCTTCCACCCTAGCACAGGGATAGGAAGTTCAAGCAGTGGGAAGAAAAGACTTTTAGAGGTGTCCTGATCTTGTGGGAAAGGCAGGATTCTCCACCAGGCTGCTGCTGCCTCCCTGTGCCCTGTTTGTGGGACAAAGAGTGGCCAAACACACAGATTTCCAAATTATTTATGACACTGCCTAACCCATGAGCCTGAACTGGAGACTCTGCTAAGGCAGCCAAGCCCTGCCCAGTGAAGCTTCCCAAATTTTAAGGCACTCCATTTCCTTAATCTCTTATAATATAACATTACACATCATGTTTTTTCTCCCTTGGGTGTTACAGTTCTGGGAATTTTTATCCAACTAAGAGAGAGCTAAATGTGGTTATTTAGAAGCTCACAGAATATCCTGAGTTGGAAGTGACCCACAAGGATCATGGAATCCAACTCCTGGCCCTGTTTATTGCTCTGCATTTCATGAGGTGATGCCTTAAATTTAAAAGCTCTTAAACTCCTGTGGGGTTGTTTCTTTTTTTCCCTTCAGTGCTGAACAGTAGAAAAGTGAGGTAAGAGCCAGTGTGGGCCTGGAATGAGGTAAAATCTGGATCCCAGTGGAAGATGCAGGTACCTGAGAGGGCTGTGAAGGCACTGAGCCAGCTCAGGGACCAAACCCTCCTTGTCCAGTCCCTTTTGCAGAGGAACTGGGGTATGATCTAAAATATGAATTACAGCAATATCTCTGCCATGGAGCTCCAGCACTCACACCAAAGCATAATTCTGTGTTATGTCCAGCCCATTTAACAAAGTTCCTGAATGTGTGTCAGGAGCTTTGTACTCCCTGAAAGGTCAGCAGTGAGAAGGAGCCTCTTGAGATGCTGACCATGGCATTTTTGGGGTGGCTGTGACCCACACATGTGGACTCCTGTGACCTTCACCAACCCTTTTTGGCTGACTCTCTAGCTTTTCAGTCCTTGTGCTGGTAAATCTGAGGTCTGTGATGAGTCCCTACACATCCAGCACAGCTGCAAATCCCTGGATATTCTGAGTATTCAGACAGACAAAATGTTTTGTTTCAACACCTATTAAAGATCATCCTGATCTTTCTTTTGCCCATTACATGGAGTGGCCGAGTCATAATAATGTTTTTAGGCTCAGAAACATAATTTGTAAAACGTTTTGTGAAGCTTGCAGAGTGCTTTAGGGTAACTGCATGATCAGCATCATATAAATGTTGGTCGTTAAGCAAAAGAATCATCATAATGATCAGCAGTATAATAACAATTAGCTGCTCCCTGGATGCTGTGGTACCTACAGACCACTCATCTTCAATAAACTGGGGATGGGACAGCGGCTGAGGCTTTGTCTGAGCACCACAACTGATCAATAATGGCAGCAAAGCAATCACTTTCATTGACTCCACAAGGTAATTTTTTGGTTTTGTGTTTTTTTTTTCATCAGGCAGTGTTGCTGCATCTGAACACGGTGAGCAGCAAACAGATAAAAGTGGCAGCACATCAATTCCTGCTGCTGGCTGGGGCCAATTACTGGAATTAAAATAACCCCTCTCAGACTGCAGCAAGATGAGCTCTTGACCCTGCTGGCCTAATGCAGTTACTATTACACTTATTATCATCAGCAGTCCCTTGCCTGCCTGTGCTGCTGGGGCTCTGTCACTGAAGGCACGAGCTCCTGTGTTTATTATTTGTGCTGCAGCCACATTCCAGGCATTTGAGAAGTGCCAGGAACTCTTTGTTGACAGAGCTGGAGGATGTCAGTGCACAAAGCAAAGGTACCAGCTCAAGATTTAGTGGGTAGAGGAGAGAGGCCACTATAAGGCTGCACTCACTGGGCAACTTCAGTGAGTCCAGAAAGTACAAAAACCTGAATAATAAAGAAAACAAAAATCTGAATAATCTCTGTGTTAGCTGAAGCTTAATTAATCTCTTTTAGTATTTATAATTTCCCTCAGTTGGTAACCCTTTCTCTTCCTGCTCCATGCCTAATGATGTGCATGTAACTGCTGAAATTCAGCACAAACCATTTGAAACCCTGCAGAACCAGTGCTGATCCATGCTCCATCTGAGGAGTCTGTGATGGGGAAATCCATGGCAAGGAGATTTCCTGGCTCAGCCAGCCCTGTTCAGAGCCCTGCCTGACTTCACATTGGTATTGCAGAATGACCCAAGCCTCCTAGGAACACCTTTATCATGGAAGCTTTTACTGTGCTGTCTTTTAATTATTATTCTTAATTTGCAGGGAAGTTTTTTCCAAGGTGTGCCTCAGCCCTGGCACAGGCTCACAGTGTGATTGTCATCACCGTGGCAGGCACAGCCAGAGCAATTCTAATCCCCAAAAACCTCTGAATTTCCATGGTTCACTCACCCAGTGACACATTTATTGTATGGCTTCAGTGAGGAGGAGCCACCTCAATTGCCTTTATGGAGAAAATCTAATGCACATTCTCATTTCTACAGAGTGCTTTGGAGTTGAACTGAAGAAGCTTAAGTCTTTAAATAAGATTTCCACAACCACTCCACAGAACCTGTGAAGACTGTGGGGCTTGTCTCATGGAAACAGAACTTGTCCCAAAAGGATTTAAAAGGGTGAAGAGCAGATGTGACCACCACAAACCTTCTGAGATGCTCTGTATGCTTTGTTCCCCATCCCTAAATCAAAGGTTCTCTGTTTTAAGGCACATATTTGTATCAGGAAGGTCAAGTGGCAGTTTTCAGGTGTAGGCAAGATTTTATAGTAATCTGTTTTCCTTTTTCCAAAGATGTGGGGAACATAAAGTCCTGGAGGAAGCAGAGTATCAGAAGGATGCTTTGGAATATTACTCATCAGTTCATCTCTTTGCCTTTCAAAGGAGCTGAGCAATCCTTTTCCCTTTCATACTGTGGAAGATTCTGGCTTTATAATTGCATTTCTCGTGATCTAAAAGAATCTGAGATATTGAAATTATTTTTGGGGGAGCACAGCAATAGTTAGACCCAACATCATGTGGATGAGGAGATTTCCCTGCAGAGGGAATGATGCCAGCTGGGAGTGGAGCATAGGCAGAGGGCACCAGGAGCCACTGATGCCTCAGGATTCCAGATTTTATATTTTCCATAGATTTGTAACCCTGCAGTTCTTTAGTGTAGAGCTCCAAACTCCACACACAGTGGGAGCTGCTGCTTCCCCACATTGGGCAGACACAACAATTCCTCTCCAGGCCTGGCAATCAAGGAGCCCTCACTGCCTCAGGCCTGAGAGATGGAAACAAAAGTGAGTTGGGGGCAGCAAACTGGGGGTGAATGACTTCATTACCTGGAGCTGTCATTGGAAGATGAACCCCAATGTGCAAATGGACCAAACTGATAAAAGTGTCAAAATCCATGACCTGGGGTTCATTTTTGGGCTCTGTCTGCCCTAAATGTACCTGAATTCCCTTCAATAAATAGAACAGCTTTTTATTCCCTGAATTGTGCCTGGCCTCTGTTTTTAGGCAGCCCCAAAAGGCATCACCACGAGGCAGGCTCTGGGAAATGTGTGAGTACAAGTGCCAGAGACTGGGAGCACCAGCAGGGGCTGGAAATTCTTCCCTAAAGGGAGCTCCAGCATGACACAATCCTGCAAGAGGAATTAATTCACCCTGCAAAGCACCCAGCTGTAGGGAACAGCCAGCCAGTGTGTCATTAGGCTTGAATGGAATGTCTGCTTTGCTCTTGGGGGATTGGAAGTGGAATGTCACTGGCAGGAAATAGGAAATGTTGGGTTTTTGTTTTTTTCCTTTCCCCTGCAAGAATGGATTTCTGCAGAGATGTTTCCCCAGCAGGAGTGTAAAAGCCATTTAGAAAAAAAAATCATAGCAAATAATAACTATTTTTTTTTTTCTGACTTGCATATAACTCTTGCTGTTTCCAACCTCTTTTAAAAAATTGCATTTAGTTGAAAATGGAAGTTATAATTAACTCTAACACAGAGTTAGCAGTGTGATTTGTAAAAGAGGGTCATGCACTTGCAGCAGATTTATCCTGGAGTATTATTTCTTGAGCCAGATTCCCTGAGAGGATGAAGTGGAGCTGTTGGGGCTCCAGAAATGTGGATCCACCCTGAGTCAGGGCTGGCACTGCAGCCTGAGATGTGTCCTGGTTACCTGGTTTGGCAGAACAGCTGCTGAGGAAGATAAAGAAGATGAACTATGCAGAACAAGCAGATGAGATTAAGAGTACAAGGTCAAATTTCATGAAATAACTCAAGTCAGGCATAATAAAAAGGAAAGACAGGGAGCATAAAGTGCTTTGGAGGGACAGGATGTTGGAGAGGACTGGATGTGTGCTAAGCAGAAACCCAATAAACCCAATTACTCTGGTTATTACTGCCTTCAGTGCTGCTACAGAGGCAGCTCAGTGCCTCATTAGTCATTCCTCGCAGAATTATCATCTATCATGGCCTCATCTTTGCCTTTCTCCCTTGGGAATGCAGAAAGGAAAACAAATCCATAAGCTGTCCCCTCCCTGTGTCCCCCAACGAGCCTCAGAAAAGCTTCCTCATCCTTCAGGAGAACAATCAATATTAAGCATCTTTTACTTTGCCAACGATTGATTCTGTCTCATTTCCCATTACTCATAAAAAGGGGACATTTGGGCTCGATTTTATTTGTATTTAAGAGATGACAGAGACACAGGTAGCTGAAAAATTCATGGAAACTTCCCTGGTGTGGCTTGGAGAGCTTTAGCAGCAACCTGGAGGGACAGGACTATCCCAAGAATGAAAACTTCTCTCCTAGGTCATCCTCTGAAGAACAAAAATAAATATGGCAAGGGCCTAAAACTCTTAGGGAAATGCTTCTTTTTCAGGATGTTGCAGTTATTTTACTTGTAGAATTTGTGTAAAAATCTTAGATACCTTCAAAAGTGTTTCTTTTAAAACCCCAACCTTTTGTTTAAAAATATGTAAGGAGTTTTGTCTTTTTATTCAGAATTTTTATTTTAATCAATACTGAAATATCACTTGAAGCAGATCTAAGCTGGCCCCAGAAATTAGAGGGGTTTTCAGGTGGTTGTTGTGTTGGTGTCAATATCAGCCCCACAAATAAAGGCTAAAAAAAGTCCCTCAATTCCAAATAATCTGATTTGGAAATTCCTACCCCCTGGAAAGTCCAGGACCACAGAGCTGAACAGAGCAGCTGTGTGCAGCTCCTGGATAATGTCAGGAGTTTGACAAAAGATGTTTAGTTCAGGACATGGCCAGAGTCAGCAGAATCCACCTCAACATTGTCAAAACCCTGAGTAAATGCTGACAAATTCCACTGTAATTTGTGATAGAAACAGGAGAACTCCACAATATCAAAATTCCCTGTACAGGCAAGAAAAGAGATTCCTGTAAATTCTAAGGAGCAAACTGTACCTTGCTATTGAAAAGAAAACAAAGAGCTTTGAGACAAACCCTGCTTTTCTGTCTTGAAAGGAAATTCTCTTTTCATCTTCGAGCAGCAATAATAAAGATAATAAAGCAGGATAAGCAGCCTGCCTTTATTGAACCTCTGCAGAACAGAGCCCTTAACAACATGTTTCCTTCTATCCTGTGATTCCCTCTGACTACAATAAAGTGAAATCATGGAGTTTGGAGTGTTGTGCTGGGGATGTTCCATGAGTTCCACAGTGTCCGTGTGAGTTAACGCCGTTCGAGGGAAGCGGCGCCGCGGCGCTGGCAGAAGATTTGTGTTCACTTCTGTTAATTCAGACACATCCCAGCAGATGTCTGATTAGACTAATTTAAAATTAGATGGCAAGGAAGAAAAGAAAAAAAAAAAGAAGTTTGCATTCATTGGAAATGATTGAACAAAAGATGAAAATTCTGTGTGTCTTTGTTTGCTGAGCGTGGAATGTGTCTGGAATAGCTGAGCTGGGCTTCCTCCCATCCCCTGCTCTGAGCAGAACCCACCCAGACACCAGGCTGCACACTCCCATGGCAGAGATTTATTGCAAATAAGCAAACACTCCGAGTTAAACAAACATTTGGTGAATGCAGCACTCTGGGATAATCAGGGGAATTGAAAATAAGGAGGCAAAGATACTTTGCTCATCCTCCCCAGGCTGGAATTCCAGCTGCCAGCGTGGGCTTGGGTTCTTCAGCACCATCACAAGCCCTGGGTCAGAAATCTTTCCATGTGCTTTGATGGAAATGAGGATTTCCTGATGTTGTGTCTGATCCTTTTCTGGAAGATGTCTGCATGACTTGGAATTGTTTGTGCATCACTTGGGGTTTTATTCTTATTTAGTGTTGAACAAGACTGGGTTTGGACAAGGGTGTCAAAACGAGGTGTGGAAGATGCTTGGAGTGCTTCTCTCTAGATTTGCCTCTTCAAAGATGAAGGAAAAGCACAGGAAGTAACATTCCAATCAGGGTAAATATTCTGGATAATTTAAAAAATACCTCAGAGTTGAAGTTGGCTTGCGTGATGACGATGAAGATGATGATGACAATTATTATTATTAATATTGTTATTTATTTAAAGGGATTCATGTATATATTAAAAAGAAATGACTCCTTACCAAATTCCCAGCTCTTTTGGCACAGGGCTGGAATTCTGATTATTTTTAGCCTAATTTTATAATTTTTCTGCTTAATCCTGCCAAAGGATGGGGGTGCTCACACAACCAACCTCCTCCACCACGTGAGGCAGAGAGGAGGTGCTGTCCCATTTAAATGTTTGGACACATTTGATTTTTTTTGTAATATCTTCGAAGGAAAATATCTGATATTTTTCCAAGCACCCATATTGCAGCTTGAAAATCCTTCTATTTTTAATCTGGTGTCTGACTGTCAAGGGTGGACTCAATAATGTTTTCATGACAGCCCATATGCTTCCAATGTACTTCCTACAGCTAAAACTTTGGAAATTCCCTGTCAACAGGCCCAAATCCATTGGAGTTTCATTCAAAAGCCAAAAGTTTGGAGTTTTCTAATCTGCTTTCCCATAGTTACCTCTGGAAGTTTCTTGGAGAAGAATTAAATGGCTGCTCCATGCTCTCAATATATTGCAAGGAATATTAAAGCTCTACCTGGAGTACCTAAGGCTACAAACATAATGTATGCAATTAAAGCCTAGATAATAACTTTTTAAACTTGCCTTTAATATCCAACGAGTTTCAAATTAAAATGGAATTTTAGCCAATATAGCCTAATTTAATATATTAAAAAGTTATGCTGTATTTTTTTTTTAAACTATAACATATGCACATCTCAGCTCTTATTTTATATCAAAGGTGCTGTGATTCTGTGAGAAAGGGGATTTTAGGAAAAGCAGATGTTTGCTTTGATTGCTTCATGGGCTGCTGGAGGAATCAGGAGCTCCAGCTTCCTGTGTGGATGCAGAAGGGTGAAATGTTATTTGCATTTCCTCTCATTTGCTACATGTTTTATCCAAAGAAACTGCAGAGTCCTTGTTCTCCAGTGGTGAACTGGAGTCATTCTACATGAGGGATTTGAGGGAAAATAGGAATGCTGTCATCAGAAGCACAAATCAAGGGGAGGGAGACTTGGAGAGGTGAAGCTCTGTTTGGGGATAACTCCCAAGAGATGTGGAAGGGCAGGATTTGTGTTTTAAATAGGTTCATTTCCTCCTGGTTAATAATTCTGGGCTCTGATCCTCAGGGCTGAGCTGGGTCTCCTGATGCAGGATGTGGGAAGAGGCTCCTGGTTTCCCCTTGTGCCAGCTCTGATGCCAGGATTTAACAGAGGGAGTACATTTTCCCTAAAGGAGAATAATGGGACACCTAAAATCCACTAATCCTGGTGTTCCTTCACCAGGCAGAGCAGATCCTGCTCCATGTGTGGCAGCCCTGGTTAATCTTAGCACAGAACCCAGATGTAATTTTCTTGGAGAGACAAAGTTCATGGATCATTTCTGCAAACTTCCCACCCTCTCCCATCAGGTTTATGGGGCCTGGAGGAGAGGAGCTGCTGGATTAGGAGCAGCTGGCACAGGCTGGATGTGGGAAAGATGGGAATGATGATGCTGAGGGAGGAAAAGTGCTTTCCTCAGCCAAACAGCAGTGCCCAGGCTCTGCTCCTGGAGTGCTGGGAAGGATCCTGGAGAATCTGGTGGTGCCAGGTTGGATAAATGCACTCCAGGAATGTTTCACCTCTTCTTTCAGGTGGGATCTCTGCTCAAACACCCACAAATCCATCATCTCCAGCCTTCAGCCAACACTTTGGGATCACCAGGTGTAATTTGCTCCTGGTTTCTGCAGCCCCAGCTCCACACACAGGGCCCACACACGTGCCTGAGGAGAAATTGAGCTTTTCAATCAGGCTTTCCATGAGGTCATTCCATGTGACACAGTTTGGAAATCCCTCCTTGGGCACTTTGGAGCAACAGCAGAACAATAAACTGGACAGGAAACATAAAGAGTGAAGCAGAGATGGTTGCACAGGAGTTTGAGAGGAAACAAGGGCAGCTCCACTCCGTCCTGGGAGAATCTGTGCTCGTGTCTTCCAGAGCCAGGAATGGGATTTGAAGTTTGAATGGCTAAATGCAAATAGGGGGTAAATGTTCCTCCAGCTGCTTCCCTTCTGCTCCCCTCTCCTGTAAAAAACAAGGCATCAAAGCTGAAATGATCCCCCAGGCCCCCAGATTTTAATGCTGTGGGACAACTGGTGCCTGGAGAAGACAGATCTGTGTGGCAGCAATAGTAATGGTTTTTAATTTGCATTTCAGGACTCTGGTTATTGCATATATAAAACTTCAATTATAACTTTAAAAGGCTGTTTGGATGTGATCCAAGGTGTGCTGTAGGAGAGGGAACAGCCCCTGCCCCAAAGCTGTTTGTGCTGCAGGTGCTGCTTTCCCTCAGGAGCCAACATGGGGGAAATTTGGGGATTTTGGGATCTGATATTGATATCTTGTATGTTTTACAGAAGAAGGAAATGTTGTTACTCAAAGGAGGAGGAGGAGATTTCCACTTTACAGTTAAATGCAGGATATGCCTTTCCAAGGTGGCCTCGGCAGAGATAAAGGAGTTTTTCTTTTCTTTATTCCCCAATGTCATTTGTTACCATGTGGTCTGGTTTTGATATTATAAATACCTCTATCTTGATATTATAAATACCTCTATCTCCCCTTTCCCTTTGCTGGGATTGGATTCTAATTTGAGATAAGTGGATAACAGTGAGACCTTCTTCTTCTTAAAGGCTTAGTGAATCCATATGTGGGTATCTCAGCTTTCCAGCACATCCTCCAAGATATCTGATGGACAGCAGAGTGTGCAGGGCTATTTTCCAGAAAAAAAACAGGGAGCAGGGAAAAACATCTTCCAGAGCAGTGTTTGTGACACTGAAAACTCATATTCACTAAAAGAATGCTGTCTGTAATTGAAATATTTTTATTAAATGGAGGAATATCACCAGGTTTATGGGGTTTTAAAAGCTAAAATGTTTTGTTAAAAGGTTTTTTATTTTGTATCCACATGTGGCTCAGATTTCATGGATTTTATGCAGCAGTAAAATCCAAAGAAAACTCCATTGTGAGTTCCCACATTGTTGTAAACACCACCCTAAATAAATAACTCATGAGGTGATTAATACAGTTAGGATTTTTTAATAAGGCAAAACAAGACTTAAACTTGACGTTAAAGGAGGTGAAGAAACTTTTCTTTAGACTAGAACTGCAGAACTGTCAAACTCCCAAAACTCAGGAAAAGAAACTCTTGAAATTTAAGAATATTTTAAAAAAGGAGGAGGGGGATGAAGATAATAATTTCATTTTTATGTTTGATTAGCAGGAAGACCTGGAGGGATTTATGTGCTGATGGAAACTGATTTTGTGAGTTGACCATCAGAAGTTCATGGGGTTGTGCTAAGTAGGAGTGAGCTTAGAACACATTATTCATTAAGAAAAAGAAAACATTCCAGAGTATTCCATTAGGTAAATGGGACCAAAAAAAGACCATATTTCATCTTTTTTCCATGTTTTATATTGAGCTAATTCATGAATAAATTTATTAATTGAATACTTTAATGAAAGACAGGAAAAGGCTGAAAATACTGGGATTTAAAGAAATGACACACAGTGCCTATTTTAAAAATAACTTTAGAAATGAATTTCTGGTTAATAAAGGCATATTCCCCTCTGAGAAGCTGTTTGTGTACTCCAAATCCGTGACACACGAGTGGAGGTTGATGTGTCAATATGATTCATTAATAAAAATTATCTTGTCCATGTGTACAAATTGAGGCTTTTTGCAGGCGTCTCTAAACAATCCCCATCTGCCCCAATGGCTGCAAATGTGGCTGTGAACAGAACTGAAACCTTCCCCACCCAATTCACAGGCTGGAAAATTCCACATTTTCGCATTTAATGGACTTGGAGCAGATGGGAAACTTTTCCAAGTCGTGCTGTTGAAGACATCCCTGTGGAATGCACTTTTTTCTGGATTTTTTTTTTTTTTTCCTACAGATGAACGGCAAAATTGGCATTTGAGAAGCCCAACTCAGCAACAGTTTTGTTTTTCTCAATGTAACAGCAAGCCTGAAAGTGAGCACAATTGGGGTTCTCACAGATGTTTTTCCTGAAGGGCAGTAATAATGGGAGACTTTGAGCAACTTCCATACCTGGGAGCTTCAAATATCCATGCAGAAAAATCTCCTCAGCTGTGCCACAAGTACTGTGGCACCTCTGCCAAAAGAGAAGTATAAAAATAAAAGATTGGAGCACAAAGCAGGGACTTTCTCACTGAATTCTGGGGCAAATTCAACATTTGAAGCTGATTCCATCCCCTGCCCATCTGGATCCCTGACCTTTGGTTTTTTGGGGAGCTGTGCTGATGGAAAACAGGGAATCTGATCGCTTATTTTACCTTTTCCCAATCTTTTTTTTCCCCATTTCTTCCCAGATTGCCACCCTCTGCACTGCTGAATTAAAACCAGGTGAGGATTTTTTGAGGGTGAGTGAGATAAGGGTTTGTTCCCTCTGCAGATCACAGCATCTGACCTCACCTTTGGAACATTCTTGAGTTACTGAAATTATTTTTTGCAAATAATTTTTGCTCACCTGAGTGTCTGGGGAGGGCATTTCTGTTTGCCTGTTTGTATTTTAGGTGTTTAAACCATCTGTGGGCACTGACCACAACTTCCCAAAGGATTTTTTTCTTCTCCAAGCAACCACAACAAAACCCAAACTGCTCTCAGAGAGCCCTGGACATGCACGAGGTGGGGACCAGGCACTTGGCACCTGGAATAATTCCCTCCATTTGCTGGAAAAGCAGCAATATCCAGGTTTTTCCTAGAATATCCACTGCTGTGGTAATTCCTGAGGCAATCCAATTCCTAATCAATATCACAAAACTGAGCAGTTTGGGGCTGTTCTCACCCACCCCCAGGCTGAGCCACTGTGCTCTTTGCTCTTCCAGAAGTGAGGTTTTTGCTGGAATTAGACAAATGCAGGTGGCAAGGAGAGTTAATTATGAAACAGTGGGAATGAGAGAGGGAATAAAGGATTGGGGCATTTTCCAGTGATCCTAATCTGCTTGGGAGCAAGCAGCACCTGTGAGGGAACATTTCACAGGAAAATGGGGCTTTGGAGATGCACGTGGCCTTGGCGTCCCCTATTTTTTTTTTTTTTTTTTTTTTTTTTTTTTTTTTTTTTTTTTTTTTTTTTTGTGCTGAATTTGAGCATAAAAAGGGAGAAAAAACAGTTGGGCAAGGACAGCAAAAAGTGATAGCACAGAGAAAAGTGCTGAAGCTTTTATTTCTACAGGAAAATAATCGAAAGCACATCCCTGGGAGTGTCCAAGGCCAGGTTGGACATTGGGGACAGCCTGGGACAGTGGGAGGTGTCCCTGCCATGGCTGGGGTGGGAATGGGGGGGATTTAAGGTCCCTTCCAACCTAAGCCATTCTGGGATTCACCTCAGCAGCTACAGAATCAGTGCTCCAAGAGCTTCCATGAGATAATTCACATTAAAGCAGTAAAAACCCACCATTTCCATGTGTGCAACCTTGATAAGCAAGAGCCAAAGGTGATCAGAAAGCAGGAGCTGGCTTTTGATGCAGGGAAGAGAAGGGTGATTCCACCTCTGGAAATGGAAAACACCTGGAAGTTTGTAACAGACAGGAAAAAAAACCCAAAAAAACCCCAAAAAACAACCCCAACAACCTCTTGTTCCACTGCTTGCTGTGAATGCCCTGTGGTGTTCAGGGTCACTGGAGCCTCCTCACCTCCAGTGCTCACCTCCTAAATTTTGTGCTGTGCAGCTCCTGGTGTTTTATGCTCCCCAGCTCTGCCCTGGCAGTGGCTGTATATATTTAAAGTATATTTAGAGCTCTGGGCAGTCTGTTTTAGCAGCTGATAAATGGGTGCCAGCAGGACCCTCTGCAGCCTCGGGGTCAGCCCTGCTTGGAGGCAGTCCCTGAATTCACCTGGATTTCAGCAGCTTTAGGATGTTCAGTCCTGGTTATTCCATCTGCCTGCAGATCTCAAACCTTCCATTCTTGCTGCTGCTCCTGACAGAAATCACGAGGATGTAAAAATCCAGGGAGAGAGGTGCATTGGGGGGAAGGTGTTGATATTTCTCATAGGATAATTGGCTGGCTTCTGCTTTGCCAGTACATAATAATGAGGGAAAAGTTACTTTTTTGGATTTTTTTTTTTGTTCTGGGAAGCAGGTAAAGCATTGCTTCTGTTGCCTCAGTCTGTAAATGACAGTGTGGCACATAAATCACTTTTTGGCTTTCAGAAAAGATGCATCTTGGGGTGCAGAAATTCAGAATTACACCCTCTTTACCCTTTTATCATAGAAATGCACTTTTTATTTCAATGCTATTTTTTTTTCCCCAAAAATCATCCTCCTTTTGGCACCCATTTCTCGTGCTGGAAGGAAGAGTGGTGCCAGCTGAAAGGGAGTGTAAAGACACAGCTAAAAAATGGTTCTGCCTCCTGTTCAAAGGGTCCTGATTGTCAAAAATCTTCCCTGTCCAAGAGCTTTCCCTGTTTTTAAAACACTTCTTTGAAAAGCTGTTGAAATCCAGAGTGTTTTTTTCTTTAGACAACCCTGTGTCAAACCCACTGGGGAGATGGAGCAGGCCCTTAATGGTGGTAATTTTATTACCAGGATTCAAAATGCATTAAAATCACAGAATTGCTAAGATTGGAAAAGCTCTCCAAGATCATTAAATCCAACCTTCAGCCAAACACCATCATTCCCACCCAGAGATTGGGAGCACAGGGATTCCAGGGCCAATTCTGCCAGCAAATTTGTTGTTACCTCTTTTGAATTGTTCTTTTTGTATTGCACAAAATAAGGACAGAGGTGACCAGCACGAAAAAACCACTGCCTGTGGTCAGCCTCCTCCTACAGGCACCTCACACTGTACAGGTTTTTTATATGTTGACATTCTCCTCAAAACTTGAGTTTATTTTTGATCAAAATGAGTAATTTGCTTTTCCTGGAAGCTCTTGGAAATCTCTTGGTGACTGCAGCCCTTTGGGAAGCCAAAACCTCCAGGCAGCCTCTGCAGAAGCAATTCCAGCACCACTCTGTCCTCACTGATGAGATTTCCTCCAGTTGGATCATTCCCACATTTTCACAGTGAAAGAACATCCTTCAGCTGGTTCCCCAAATGTCTTACAATGAAAAAAAAAAAAAAAAAAAAAAAAAAAGAAATTTTGTTGGTGTTTCTGAAAGTCTGAGAGTAGGAAACATCCAAACTGATGTAGTTTTAAATGGGGTAAAATATAAATATAAAAATTTTGCTCCAGCATCATTTAGTGGTGGCACATTGTGAGGTCAGGAGCCCAGAAAGTCACAGGTAAGAAATGGGGGACACCCCCCCTGAATCCACAGAGCCAAGTGTGCAGTAATAAATATTAAATGATGTTTCTGGCTACAAGGTGATTTGTATTCCACAGCTGCATTTCTTGTATTCGAGGCAGAGAAGTGAATTTGTATCCCATGGAGATGTTTTATTTATGCTTTCTTATTTCCAAACTTGATAAACACAAACACCAAACTCAGAAACATAGAACTCCTCTTAGTTAATCCAGCTTTTAATGTAATTTTGCTAGAATTTAATAGTTTAAGGTGAAAATAGGAAAAAAAAAATCCCCAACTCCTTGAACTTGCCATGGTTTAGGACTGGAAATCTGTGGGGGTTTTGAGCATCCACTAAAGAGCAGACAACTGGAAAGGCCAGGAGAATTTTTATAATTCCATATTGCAGAGAAATGGAGAAAACCTTCATTAGAAATGAGTCTCCTCACAGACTTTGGGTTCATTACAGCCCCAAAAAACTCTCAGTGGGCTTAACCCTGTTTTACCATATTGCAATTAAGAGGAAAACACACAAAAACTACTGGGGCTGGCATCCATCACTGGATGTGCCCTTGTTTTAAAGGACATCTCTGGCTATAATATGGACATGGTGTTCATCCCTGATTTCCAGGGAAATTCTGGGGACTGTTTTTCCCAGTCCAGCCTAACCACAACATCTGGCCTGATGTTGGGAGCATTGTGGTGCTCGAGTTACTCTGAGTATTTTTGCAAATGATTTTGCTCACCTGGATGTTTGGAGAGGAAATTTCTGTTTGCTTGTTTGTGTTTGAGGTGTTTAAACAAAAATCTGTGGGCAATGACCACAACAGGACAGAGACATCACTGGTCCCAGTTTAACCTGTATAGAACCTGCTCCACTGGTTCTGTACAATGGGAGAAGTTTGTTCAAGATTGGACCTGGAATAGTGGAAGGTGTTCCTGTCCCTGCAAGGGGGTTGGAATTAAATGATCTTTAAGGCCCCTTCCAACCCAAAACATTCTGTAATTCTGTAATATTGAGAGTATTTAATGGATTTCATGCTGGTATAAAGCTGTTCCTGGTATTTGGGGGTGAATAATGTCAAATAACATCACTGGAAAAGTGGCTGGGAGCTCAGGGAAGGAATGCTAGCAGAGACTGGAGCAGAAAAACCTGATGCTTTTTTTTTTTTTNGGGGCAAAAAAACCTTATTTTTTTTTTTTTTTTTTTTTTTTTTCCCTTTTTAGGACCTCAAATTTGGAGATCTGGCACCCATCAGCTGCAGGAAACCCACAGATCCAGCTCTCCCACATTGCAATTCTCCTGCAAAGAGCACCAAGCATGGCCTGTGTGCCTGCAGATTCCGTGGGCTGGCTGGGACAGCTCCCTTGTCATGGCTGGGACTCAGCTGGCCTCTGACTGCCTGCAGGTGGCTTGTTTTCCAAAATATCCTTGGAATTGGAGCCTGCACACGTCTGCCTGATGCTTCCCTGTACCAAATTCCCAGTTCCAGTGATGCTCTTCGGGTTGGCAGTCCAAGGTGAGGATGTGGACAAGTTGTTGGGAGGCTGGCCCAGCACAGGATGGAGATTACTTGGGAAATGTTGAACCATTGGTCAGCTGGAATCCATCCCATTCCTGCCAGGGAAAGGCAGAACAGAGAGCTCCAATTAGCTGCTGCTCATTTGCAGCCATGTCAGTTAATTAGCTGAAGACTGACCAGATGGGGAAGGATTGCTCACAGAGCTGTCACAGGCACTTCTTTTTGCCCAGTTTCCAGCACTTGGGATTTTATTCTTTTCCATTTTTCCAGGAGGCTGAACCCAAGGAAAAGAAATTGGACACCCAACCCTTTATTCCATTATGAGAAGGGTTGGGTTCTCCTTAGGCTTCAGTTTGCAGGACACTGCTGGAACCCCAGTGACTCTGTGCCAGCAAAGATCCAGCTCTGCTCTGTCATCAGGGATGGGAACTGGGAATGATGGGAATGGTGGGAATGGTCAGGCCATGGATGGGAACTGGGAATGGGTGGGAATGAAGTCAGGCCATGGATGGGAACTGGGAATGAGTCAGGCCATCAGGTCAGCCTCTGCCCAGGGCCCTGGTGATCCCAGAGCCAGAGGGGATGGACACAGGCAGACAAACCCTTTCTCCCAGCTGAGTCCATTGTGCACTCCAGGGCACCTCTGTGACACAGGTGGGCACGGAGCTGACCAGCAGCCCTGGGGAGGGATTTGGGGATTTGGGCATTGCAGAAGGAGCTGGAAATCTCTCTCCTATTTCCTATTCCAGCACAGCTACAAGGATCTTGGGGAGATGGCTGTCTTGGACTGCAGATGCTCCCAGGTGAGTCCATGTCCTAAATGATGATGATGATAAGTGAATCAAATGTCACATTTTGGCAGTGTCACCCATTCTGATCTGAGCACCTGTCTCCAAGAGCACTGATCAGGCCTTGGCCCCATGGCAGAGACTCATCTGCACCTTCTTTTCCCCACATTTACATTTTTACAGCTCTGTTTCCCACAGTCTGTGCCCTGCCTCCCCAGACTCCTGTTTGTGCCTCCCTCACTTCAGGCTCCTCCACGATTCCTCCCTTCCTTTGACATTTCTTTTATTTCTCTCCCGTGCACCAGCTCAGATTAACACATGTTAGAACAGCAGCATCTTTTTGTAGCACTGGTTTTAATTAGTCTGCACCTTCCCCTGGGATGGCTGCTTGCTCCAAAGCTCCCTGCAGGTGCTGTGCTCTGTGCCTGCATTGCCTGTAGGTGATTCAGTACAGGAGGTGCTGGTGTTTTAGGTGACTCCAAAAATCCTCCCCAGAGTGCAGAATTCTCTGATCTTCACTGATGAAAAATCCCTGGCAAGGTGGAAGAATATTTTTAATGATGAGGGAAGGGAAAGATGAAGGTGGGCACTTTCAAAGCTGTTTTTGTGGGTTTGGTGTTCAGAGCCCACTTGTCTGAAGGGGAACCAGTGTCTGAGTGCCAGCAATGTCTTTCAAGGATTCTTTGTTTCAAAATGTGTTAAGAGCAGGACTGGAGGAGCAGTTTACAGGATCAATAAAGCAGGTGCTGATACAGTGCAAACAGGCTGTTTTATCCACGTTTTGCTGTGCTTACAATGACTAATCCCAAGAGTGACTGCAATGAAGTTCTATTAGTTGTGCTACGAGGGCCTGCACTTGTCTCTCTGAATCTGCCACGCCACATTTTCCTATTATCATACCCTGCACAGAGCCTTTGATAACTTCACAGTTCCCTGTGTTTTGCTGGTAGGCTCCATAAACCCTGACTAATTATTTTTACATCCTACATCTCCTCATTACAACGTTTGCCTGGCTCTCTGAGCCCTGCTGCTCACAGAGGGTTTGGTGAAACACATCAGATCATCAGGAGTCCTGCTTCTCCAAGCCATGGAAAATCTAAAACCTGCCAGTTCTTTCTCAGTTTGCTTTCTGACACCTGGGATCTTGATTTTGCTTCTGTGAGCTGCATCTTGGCCTATTTAATTGCTCTTATTTGTGTGGAGCTGATACAGCTGTACTCAGAGTATTTATTATAACTGAGCATTTACCCCAGTGCTGGGCAGAATCCCAGCATGGTTTGGGCTTGGAAGGGACCTTAAATCCCACCCAGTGCCATCCCAGCCATGGCAGGGACACCTCCCACTGTCCCAGGCTGTCCCCAATATCCAAGCTGGCCTTGGACACTGCCAGGGATCCAGGGGCAGCCACAGCTGCTCTGGGCACCTGTGCCAGGGCTGCCCACCCTCCCAGGGAAGGATTCCTTCCCAATATCCCACCTAAACATGATGATGTGAGATGCTGTAATATTTCCTTATGCCAAATTCCTGTTGATTTTAGCAGGATTTCCAGTAGATTAGATGAGGACACACTTTGTGCAGTGGGTGTGTGGGAGAGTGTGGCTGAGTTGTCTCTAACAGAGCTTGAGTTGTTTCTAAGACAGAGCCACAGTGGCCAGTATTCCATGTTCCATTGAATTATTGCCTTCAGGAAGATTAATGGTGGCTTGAGGCAAAAGTACAATCCTGGTTTATTTCTGGTTTAATTCATAATTTACTCTTCCCTTCTTGCCTGGTGGTGCCTGCCCAGTTCTCCTGTTGCTTCCATGAAAAGCAGATGTGAAGCCAGCTCCTGAGATTGCAGTTTGAGTCTTCAGTGCTGCCCCTCTCAGCATTACTGATCACTTCAATTGATGCTTTTCCAGGAATGAGAGCTGGAAAGGCCCAGAGCAGCAGCAGGGGAGAGGCAGAAATTCCTGACCCCAATCCAGCAGCAGGGCTTTTGTCCTGCTCTCCTCCAGGAGAAGGAAACAACCCCACATGTGAAGCATCCCTCAAAAAAGCATTTTGTTCTTGGGATTTCCTGCATTCTGCCTGTGCCACACATCACCTGGGGAATGTGGATTCAGCTGTTACCTGCACCTTGGAGATGCTCCAACACTCAGGAAAATCTGCATTTTAAGACCCTGATTTCTGAACCTGCACTCTCTTGACAGATCATTCACTTTGGATATATAAATCACCTTTTTTAAACTCTTGATAAACCACCAGAGGAAAGAATGTGCTTCAGGCTGCATTGGGGTGCAGGAAGGTCGTGAGATTTGTTATAAAACAGAAGCACCAACACCTTTCCTACACCCTGCTGTGTGAAAGTGCATTCTGGCAGAACTCTGCTTTCAGCAGCCTGGCTCTCCTGGCTCCCAGGAAGGTGGCTTAGCTAAAGCTGCATTGTGTGGCCTCTTCCACAGAGCTGAAAAGAGAAAAGGCTGCCAGGAGACAAAGAATTCAACAAAGAATTAAAAGCTTGTGTCATTAAGCCTTCAACATTTGCAGACAGGGCTTTGGCACAGCTCGACTTCCCCAGTGCTAAGCATTTCGTCTGCTTTTGGTCATTTAGTGACTTATTAAAGCCCTCAAAGCTTTTCCAGGATTTCTTCTTTTGTTAACTTCTGTCACACAAAGTGTTTTTAATGCTTTTCTTGTATTGTAGCCCAGCCATATTCAAATTAGGTGAGTGGCAAGAGCAGTGATTTAATTATAAACGTGGAAAAATGAGTTTGCAGGAGTTCCCTGTGACACACAGACAGCAATTTCCATGACACAAGTCAAACATTGGTGAATCTGCTGTTATATTTAGAGGTAGCCAGAGCTTTTCAGCTCAGGGAACCTTTCCAGCTCAGCTCCAGGATTGTTTTTGTGGCAGATAATCTGTCATTTGAAAACCTTGTGAGTGGAAATTAGTCCACAATAACCCACCCACAGTCCAAAGCAGTTCTGTGGCTTTTTAAAATATGCTGAACAGGCTCCTGTGTGGAAATAAACAACATTTTAACTCTTTCTGTGATGGGAAAAGATTGTCTTTGGGACAGTGTCCACCCACATTATTTTATTTTTTTTTCATTCAGGCAATTAAACACTAGTTTGCTGAGACAGAAGTGTAGCTAAAAGACTCAGCTGGTGCTTCAGTGACTCTTCATTAAAAAAATGCAGCTGGAATTGGCCTGTGAGGGAGATGAGAAGCTGAGAGCTCTTCAAGAGCAAGAATTTTGCCTTTCCAAGTTCAGTGGGAGCAAAGCCACATCATAGGAGGGCTGCAGGTAAGGGAGACATGGAGAAACTCTCTTTTACTGGGAGATTTCCAGAAAAAAAAAAAAAAAAAAGCTTTGCTCCACCAGCTTTGCTGCTTCCCAGCTCAGGGGGGGTGATCCCAGGGTTTGGATGTGTCAGGATGGGTTATCCCTGCTCCATCCTGGTCCTGCCTGGTTTTTACTTTGCTGGGACTTTGCAGCCACATCTCTGTTGCTGTCACATCTTTAGAGCATCACCTTGCTGGTTTAATAAGGATATTTTACAGATCATACTCTGTGCTCTACAGCAAGCAGAAAAAGAATACACATAGTAAGTCCAGAAATGTTATATACTAGGTGTTTTAATTAATTTTTTTATTTATGATATTTTAGTCCATTTGAAATGTTGAGAACAGCTCTGGGTTTAATGCAGGAAGGATTTTTTTTAAATCTACATATTAAAAGGAAAAGGAGTATGGTTGTTCTAACATTTTAAGTGCATTTATACCACGTCTCAACTAGAATCCTGGATTTTATTTTTTAATGAAACTTAATTCAGCCTAGTTAGGAAGCCAATAACCATATTTCCTAATTCAGTTTATTAAAGTAATAAACACAGCTATTCCAGGAAATGAAAACATTTCAGGGGATGAAATAGAGAGTTCTCTGAAGAAGATGCTCAAGTGTGGGTGCCAGGCATTTCACAACTGTTCTGATGAAATTCATCTTGAGTTCTCTGTTTCCAGAGGTGCTGGGTACCACCTGGTCTCACTGAGGCTGTGGGTGGCAGAGATTCTCAGCATTTTGAGAACTCCCCTGGCTTATTTGGATGTGTAAGGTAGATTTAGATGTCTGATTTTAAGCAATGAGACATTCAGGTGCTTCTCTTGGGCCCTGACTTTCAAAGACAGCATCAGCTGCATTAATGCTGACAAGACAGAGCTGGAATTGTGTTTGATAATGGACTAAACCCTTCCCAGGGTACAGAGCAGGGATACCAAATACAGCAGAGGGAGGAGAGGCCATCAGTCACTGCAGCTCTGTTTGTTCTTCATCCTCATCACTGCACTCCTGGAGCTGGAACAAAGGGCAAAGTGGAAAACACAAAAATTGGTGTTTTGCCATCAAACTGGGATAGGAATGTCTGGGTTCTTTCTCAGCTCATGAACTTGAAATCCCAGAATGGTTTGGGTTGGAAAGGACCTAAAAATCATCCAGTTCTTCCCAGCATGGGAAGGAGGACAAGGGGCATGACTCCCATGTAACACAGGGCAGGTCTGCCTGGGATATTGGGAAGAAATTCCTCCATGTGAGGGTGGTGAGGTTGCCCAGAGCAGCTGTGGCTGCCCCTGGATCCTTGGAAGCGTCCAAGGCCAGGTTGGACAGGGCTTGGAACACCCTGGGATAGTGGAAGCTGTCCCTGCCCATGGCAGGGGGTGGAACAAGATGACTTTTTAGATCCCTTCCACCCCAAACCATTCTGGGATTCTCTGGAGTTCTGAGCTTCTGAGCCTGTTTTTTTCTCACTCATAAACCTCTATTGTTTCCTCTTGTGCTCTCTAAGGATATTGGTTGTTTTCCTTTAAAACCAGAGAAAAGGAAAAGGGAATGAGCAGCCCTTGACATGAGGCAGCCAAATCTGCCCTGGCAATGCCAGGCAGCACAAGAAACCTTTTCCAGCTGCAGCAAGCACAGGAATTCAGCAGAGCTATGGGAATATGAAACAAGGAGACTTCCAGTTATTTCCAGAGTCCTGTTACCAGCCAGAGTGGTTTATGGCAGTATTTAGGAATTCATCAACTTTCCCTCTGTCTCCAGGCAGAGCAGATCACTTGAGTGGAGAGGAGCACTCAGAGGGAAACGGGAGCAGAGGCAGTCACGAGGAGCAGGCACTTGGAGAAAAGCTTCAGAGAGAGCTCCCAGGAAAAATGATCCCTTAGGAGCAGCTGCTGGATGCCCCAGCCCTGCAGCACCTGCCCTGCACAGGCTGTGCCCAGCAGTGTCACTGCTGTCCCTGCAGCTCCCTGTGCAGGGGAGGGATGCTCTGCTCCCAGGAGCAGCACTTGGATTGCTTTGGAAATTTCACCTGGCTCTGGTTTTTTCCTAACCTGAGCTGTCTGTGAGCTGAGCTTTGGTTTTTAACCCCAGGATTTCCAAAGCCCCCACACTGAGGTCACCCCTTGTTTGTGTTTTGGTGTTTCCAGCAGTTTATGTCCTAACAAACAGCATTAACGTGCTGTAATACAGTGGGATAAAAGTGTTTTATTTCCTACTGGAATTTCATGCTGCTTGTGGATTTATCAATTGGATTTCCAAGGGATAGTGCTAAGCTCAGAGCCATTTTCAAAGGGGCAGGGAGAAAGTCATTAGCAACACTTTGATAATAAATTCCTCCTGTTCTGCATCAGTGAGATTTGTGATCCCCTTTCCATATATTTTATTATGATTATTCATTGGTTATCTTTTTGGCACTATTAAACTAATCTGGAAAAGTATATTGCATATGATGAGCACTGCTTTTATTATGGCAGGCTCCTAAGTAGGAACACAGGAACACTGAAAGGGAAATAGAAGAAGGAAAAGATCTCCTGGGCTGGCATATCCTGTCTCTTGCTGGCACATCACATCACATAATTCCTGTCATAAACACAAATAATCTAAAACTCTACATTTTGTTCAGTTTGAAAAGAAAACGTTTTCCTAGTGTGTCTAAAGAAGATTAAAATAAGCCAATCATAAACGTAATTATTGTGAGTTATAAAGGATAACAAGATTTTAGCCCCGTGGTTGCTTTATTTTGGGGTTTGGGGAGGAAGGGTTGATTTCCAAGTCTTTCAAGTGATGTTGTTTATTACCAAGCAGGCATTTATTTTTTTTTACCATGACACATTAGAGACATTGATAACCTTAATTACAATTTTACTTTGGTCTGCCCCAACCCCTCGTGTTCACCCAAAGACAAAATCTGGTTTCCATTCTTTAAACCAGACTCAGGTGCTGCCTGCTAAGCACCATCCCATCCTGCAGCTGAAATGTTCTGTAGCACTCTGAGTGGCACCAGGGAGGCTGAATTCATTGTACCACCACACAATGCACAACAGCAGCTTGGAGCTTTTCACAAACCTGATAAACCCTTCACAAACCAGCCCAAAATAGAAGCAGAGATAGAATTCTCTGAAGTTGTCAGCAAGATTTCTTGAATGAATTTTAACGCTTCTCTCCTCCGGGGAAAGGTTTCTACAGCAAAGGTTTCTGCAGCAAATTCCAGCTTTTCCACTGCCTATTAAAAAACAGTTTGCAAATATGTATTTTTATATGTATACACACTCATACATTTAAATGTAATTGTTGAGTAATCAATTTTTTGTATTTTTGTTACAATAGTTTGCACTTAAAATACCAAGTCTGGATGATCTCAGTCCAAATGCAGAAATTCAGGAGGTGAGGAGTTACTGAAAATATCAGTTGAATTAATATTTTTCACATAACATTAACTCCAGCTGTTGGTTAGCATGTTAAAAAGAAGTTTCTGAGCAGCCAAATGCTCAGACACACAGATAAGCACATGAATAATTCTGGTGGTTGCAATAAGGAAACTAATTAAGGATGCCCAAATCCAGAATGTAACAAGCTGGAGCAGGAGTGATCATTACTAAATTAGCATTGCTTGATGGGGTTACAAATAACTGAGTGGTCACCCTCCACAAAACAGGAAAGGAGACAGAAAATTCCAAGTGGAGATTAGCCCAAAGTGAGGGATTTTTCTTTCTAGATTGCTCCTAGAAGCAAGATTTGGTAAATCTGAGCTCTGAGGTGCACTCAAGGCCTTGAGCAGCTGAAAAAAAAAACTAAATAAAACCAACACTGAAGCTGCAGCTCCATAAAAATTAGAGAGAAGTCAAATGTCTGTGTTTTCTATGATGTTGGTGTTGGAATTGCCACCCTTGGCAGGTGAAATGTTCCAGGGTTTCACTCAAGGTGGGTCCAACACGGGAGTTAAATTCACCTCAAGGCTCGGTTCTGCACGAGGATTGTTCCTCCAGCTCTTCCCTGTCTGCTGCTGGCAAAATTAAGTCAAAAAGTCTTGGAAAGTGTATGGAATGTTTAGGGACTTTGTACTCCCTGGTTTCAGGGTTTTTCAGGATCAAAGCAGCTGCTGATTGCTCAGAGCAAAGGCAGCCTTGTTCCTGATTTCTCCCTCCCCATTGTGGAATCACATCCAGCCTCCAAACCTAACTGGGGTAAATCAAATTAATGGGGGATTTTTAATATATTTAAATGAAATGAAAGATAAATTTCCTTAGTGCAAAGAAGAATCAACCAACACTCTTTTCATGGCATTAGGAACAATACTTTGAGTTCCTTTTCCATCAGCTGCCTTTTAATTAGGAACACTTGAGCACAGTTCTGACATGTAAACCCCAGCTGGGATTGTTCCTCATCTCACAGAATGGGTGCTGCATTTTCCCTGCTGCAGCTGGAACTTTAACTGCTTTAATCACTGGATGAGTAACCTTGATATTGAGAGTGACAGAGGCCTTTAAGGGTTTAATAACTCAGGGAAGCCCTGGCTTTTCAGTGAAGTTCAGAAATGTGCTTTAGAGTTGGAGAAGTTATCTCCAGATGAATATAGGCCATAGCTATGGAGGATAAGAAAAATCAGCTTAAACAGGGAGATTCTCTGGAGAAATAAAGTTTTGCTTGGGATTGTTTATGCTATCACAGCCCCAGATGCATTGCTGCTCACAACAGATCTATTCCAACCTGATGCTGAATTATTTTGGCTTTTCATGCTATCAGAGCAGACAGGGAAAACTGCTACCATCAGAAAAAACCATGCACTTCTATCCCCATGTGTGAGCACGTGTGTGTGCTCAAAACTCTGAGTAAGGATGAAAGGGCATTTTCTGAGTCTGCATTTGTGGGCATTATCTATTATTTAATTTATAAATTATGCAAAGTCTGGGTATTTTGAGGCTGTAGCTGCTGCTGGCCCCCATGGCACAGGGAAAATGTTCATGGCACAGGCACCTTGGGTTGGGAGGGACCTTAAAATTCATCTCATCCCCCCCTGCCATGGCAGGGACACCTCCCATGTCCCCAGTGTCCAACCTGGCCTTGGGCACTGCCAGGGATCCAGGGGCAGCCCCAGCTGCTCTGGGAATTCCATCCCAGCCCCTCCCGACCCTCCCAAAAAAGGATTTTTTCTCAATATCCCATCCAAACCCACTCTTGCAATGTGCAGCATTCCAGGCTGCTTTTCATTCATTGCCCTCATGCTGACCTTCTTTCCAGCTTCATGTTTAAGTTCTTTTTAAATCTCATCTTTCCAGGCTACTTCTGGCATACAGACAATTGATGATCACAGTGTTTAAATAATAAATGCAATTTCTCAGTTCAAATAAAACCCTTCACCTCTACTTTTCCATGTTACTGTGCCTTTTTCTAGTAAATCTCATCTCTTTGCTCAGCCTGGTGGTCTTGATCTTGATAATTTTATCAAGAAATGGAATGGTCAAACAACCCCTCACCACGATGTGTTTCTGCCCTGAGGAGCTGTGCCTTCTGGGGTTTGCTGATTCCATTTGCTTCAGTGTCAGCACTGCAAGTTGTTCTGCTTCCCCTTTATTTTTCGATATTTTAAAAGGGTTTTAATAGTTTTAATACCCTATTTAATATATTTTAATATTTAAATGTTTTCTAATATTAAAAATATTTAAATATTCGAGCATTTATAGTATCAAAACCCAGATCACAATGGTTTTACTCAGCACTGTTTTATTTGCTTTTTAACAGGAGTTTTTCTATTTCACTGACAACCTGATCCCTTTAACCATCATTTACTAAAAGCTTCTGTTCTCTTTTAAAAAATACTGAGTTCACTGTGTATTTGCAATCTCAACCTGCATAAATATATATATATATATTTATATAAATTTGTGTACAGTGACCTATACATATGTTCATACATAAATGTTTGTGTGCAATTTCCCAGCACAGTTTTGGGGAAGGCCAAGAGCAGAGCAGCAGAGCTGAGCAAGGTCAGGGATTTGGCTCCTTTGAGGCAGCTCTGGCAGGATCCAGATGGGATTGGAGCCTTGGGTGAGGGGAAGGCTTTGGAGAAGGCTCAGGAGGAGGAGAGGAGCTGCAGGGGATGAGCTGGGGCTCACCCTTGGCTTTTGTGGCTTTCTCTCCCAAATGAAGTGGGATCATTCCCCAAATCCCAAACTTTTCAGCTCTTTCTGTGTCTCCATGCACATCTTGTCTTACATTATGGACACCCAGTGTTTTACACCCTCTGTATTTTACACACCTTGTACTTTACACACCCTGCATTTTACAACCTCTCTGTTTTACACACCCTACATTTTACACACCCTATACTTTACACACCCTGTGTATTTTACACTCCCTGTGCTTCACACACCCTGCATTTTACCCACCTAATATTTGACACCTTCTGTATTTTACACTTTCTGTATTTCACACACCCTACATCTTACACACCCTGTATTTTACACATCCTCCATTTTTACTAAATTTTATACCCTCTGTATTTTATACACCTTGTACTTTACACACCCTCCATTTTACACACCCTGTATTTTACACACCCTGTGTATTTTACACTCCCTGTGCTTCACACACCCTGCATTTTACACACCTTATATTTTACATGTTCTGTATTTTACACACTCCGTGCTTTACACACCCAGTATTTTATACCCCCCATATTTTACACCCTCTGTGAATATATAAATATATATTATATCTAAATATAATTTTAATGCCTTAAATACATATCTCCAAATAGGTCTGGCTGTTTGATATTCCAATATCATTTTTACATGAGAAAAATCCCCCCACAAAAACAAGGCCAATCTGTACTCACATTTATTTTGTGCTTCTGTTATTTCTGTTAGACATTTGTGCTTCTGTGATTTCTATGAGGCCTTGAGAACATATCAATATATTTTATTTGCACATTATTAATAAGTATTTATATAAATATCATCCAGATTTATAGAAATAATATCCTCAACAAAATCCGACACAGATTCCTAGAGCAAATGTTTATGGCTCTAAAAATTTGTGCAGGATGTTCTTTGTAATATTTTTGTGACACAGCCTCAGCTGTCAGAGCACAAACAGTGTTATTAAAATTCACCTCCTTTGGACAGTGATACCTGAGAAAAAAATAGAGAAAAAAATCAAGGAGAACAACCAGGGATACAGGAGTGAGATTAAAAAAAAGAAAACCACCACAAGTGACAGTCTCTTAGCCAAAATAAAAAAAAAAAAAAAAAAGAGAGGAGGTCAAATAAGTTAATCCTGAGAATAATTTATAGCTCCAATACCCAGCTCCTCTGCAGGCAGAAAAAGAAGATAAATTTGCCAACATCCTGGGAAATAAAGCGTGGATCAGTGATGGGGATGATGCTGCATGATTGTAGTGCCAGAGGGATGGAGAGCAGGGCTTGGAGTGGGGAAATCAGGGAGAAGCTGGCAGGAGCAGGGATTGTCACCCTGAGGAGTGGTGACAGCTGGGAGTGCCTGAGAAATGCTGAGCCAGGATCCACCAGGCACAGACAGCCACAAAAGAGCAAGGAAAGGGAGTTTGGCAGGGATTGAACAGATTATTCAGCCAGCAAAGTGAGTGCAGATGGAGTTAAACCAGAGATAAAATCTAAATCTGCATCTTCCAAGGCTCCTCCTTCCCAGGTCAGGCTTGGAACAACTTCCCTAAAGTAGAACACAAATTATTTTAATCAATTATCTTGCAGCAGTTTTTGGTCAGAGATAAAATCTAAACCTGCTCCTGCCAGAGCACCTCCTTCCCAGGTCAGGCTTGGAACAACTTCCCTAAAGTAAGAGAACACAAATTATTTTAATGCATTATCTTGCACCAGCTTATGGCCAGAGATAAAATCTAAATCTGCACCTTTCAAGGCTCCTCCTTCCCAGGTCAGGCTTGGAACAACTTCCCTAAAGTAGAAAACAGATTATTTTAATGAATTATCTTGCACCAGTTTGTGGCCAGAGATAAAATCTAAACCTACACCTCCCAAGGCTCCTCCTTTCCAGGTCAGGCTTGGAACAACTTCCCTAATGTAGAACACAAATTATTTTAATTAATTATCTTGCACCAGTTTGTGGCCAGAGATAAAATCTAAACCTGCACCTCCCAAGGTTCTTCCTTCCCAGGTCAGGCTTGGAACAATTCCTGGGCTTGGGAAGGCAGGAAAATGTGAATTATCTTTATGAATTGTCTTTCAGCAGTTTGTGGGATCTCCTCAAAGACAAGCAGGTGTTGCTTTGAGGAATATTTACTACAGGACATTTTGCTTTGATTCTTGGAGCAACAGATTGTGCCAATCTTTCAAATAGTTGTGAGAAAAAACCTCCAAGCCTTTATAGAATGCACCAGTTTTATCAGCACTCTGCTGTTCCCTTACTAGTAAAACTACATTTCCTTACTAGTATTGAGCAAAAACCTACACAAAAGTCACAATTATATTGGGTTTTTGCAAGTTAAAACTTACTTGGGCCATAAAAGATGTTTCCCATGTAACAATTGCTTTGCAGAAATTCACTTCTCATAGACAGAAATTCTGTTTCAAATGTAAATAGCTTTTTGTAGTAAGAGGATAGAATAAATATTGATTGGATGTTTTTCATAAATGCCTCCTTTTTTACTACATGGATCAAATTTTCCCACAGAACCTGGTCCAAGAGCACCCTCAAAATCCCTGCACCTTTATGTTATTAGGAAATTTGATCCTGGTTACTAAAAAGGGTCTTTTGCCCATTGTTGTGCAGAAATTCTTCTATTTTGTAGCTGCTGATGGAGTTTTTGAGCTTGTCTGACAAATAAGAGAGAGTCAGAATGTAATAGGGAGTTAAACTCAAGGATAGGATTAACAGCACTGTAATTTTAATTTCATTGTGATTTCAGACTTGCCATTCTTCACCTCCCAAGGTTCTTCCTGATAAAAAAATAAGTAATATTTGATCTGATCTTTCTGCCCAGAGGAGCTTCCTTTTGGTGATGATTTTGGTGCAGAATCACCTAAATTTGAATGGAATTCACCCATCACACAATTAACACAACAATTTGAGACAAGCAAGGAGCCTGCAAGCCCCAGTTCATTTTTGACTGGATTTGCTTTCCAGGCACCTGCAAACATTGGCAATCTGATTTTGCCACAATTGTGAATATTTCTGTTTGAATTCAGGCAGCCCAGCCCACACACTTGTGGTGGAAGGGGCTGAGTTCTCCCTCGAGGGAGAGCTGCAGCTCCAGCAGATTTTGCCTCCCTGAAGCCTGCCTGGAATGCCTCGATGCTGATTATTATTTTTATTATTCTCAGGCTGTACTCTTGGCCATTTTCCACTGCCACATTTTCTGTGAGTGCAAATAGAAACATGTAAAATGTTTAACCTCCTCTCCCAAGCAAAATTCCACCGAGTTGTCACCCATTCATCCCCAGCTCTCCCAGCCTGTCCTTCACACCTAAACCATCTGTTTGTCATCTCTTGGCTCTGCCCACAAACCAACCATCTGCTGGGAGCCTTTCAACTTCTATTTACAACCCAGGCTCTTTTATCTATCTTACAACTCCTTGCATATGTCAAAATTTTAATTACACAGCCAGGCATTAGGATGTCGTGGGCTCAGGGGGCTTTTTTCTAACAGTGATGGGCTGGAAGGCTTTGAAAATGTGGTTTATGGCTTGTTGATGGATGGTGCTCCTGAAGAGTGCAACTGGTTTGGAAGGGAGGGAATAGCTGATGCATGAAGTCAATAATTGTTCCAAGATATCTCCAAGTAATTGATGTCTGCATAATTCCATAAATGCTGTGGCTTTATTAAAATACAATAACAATATTAATTTATATGAAAATTCGCCCTGGCTAACAGCTAATGCATTTAAATTTCAGATAATTTAATGCAGTCCTATCTCCCATTAGGGTGGGGGGGGAGAAAAAAGAGGATTCTCAGGAGAAATTCACTACCTGCCTCAGCTCTCATAAAATATAAAGTCTGAATGACTTTTACAAATGCTATAAATATGATTAAGATATCCCCCTCCTGGGGCAGGAGAGTGAAACGGATCTCACTGAACAAAAACCAGCCAAGAACATTAAAAATTACCATTTCAATTATGAATACTGTACATAATACACAGATAAAAACAAAAGCCTTTCCTCTCTGCTGCCAGCTGGAGGGACAGAGGGTGAATCCACAGTTTTTAATCCACAATTTTGATGCAAAATGCTGAGGAGTGTTCCCTGTCCTTTCAGGATGGGTTTGCTGAGTTGATACCATTTGAGGACACAACTGATTTTGTGTGGAGATTGAGGATGGAAGGGAATTTTAATCACATGAGATGAGAGAGGACAAAATTGCACTGAGAGCTTCTTTACAGGAATCAAGGTATCCAAGTTCCTGAGAATGTTTTAAAAAATCCTTTAAAAGATCAGCCCTCATGATCCCTCAATTTACTGACTGAGCTTCTGCTACCAAACCAGGGCTGCACAAATTAAGAGCAGCTTTAAGTCATCTCCAGGCACTGAGATTGCTCCTCTCCACCTCTTCCAGCAGTGGGGATTATGCTCATAATGCAGATCAATACTGGCTGCTTTAATACTCTGTGTTCACTTGCTTTCAAATCCTCCAATTTAATCAGGCAGCCTGAACGAGCAGCTTCATTGTTTTGGAGGAATTTCAGTGTTTTTTTGAAAAGGCATTCTCTTTGGAAACAGGCTTGAGGAGCAAGACATCACATTCTTCACATAAAAAAAGTTCTTGTAAATGTTCAGCTGAAGGGCTTTAAGGTGGCTGTGGCACATTAATCATTGAGCTGGAACTGCTTTCTTGTTTTTCACCTGTTGATAAAGAATAGGAGACAACAAATTTAATTCCATTCAAGGTGGAATTGTATGTTACAGATCCAAATGGAGAAAACTCATTAGACAATAACTCTTCCTGTGGTGTCACCATCAGTTTCCCAGTGTTTTTTGTGCAGTTCCAGTCCCAGAAAACAGTTTAGAATCGACTGATCTATATTTCCTCACCAAAGATGACACAAAAATATGATCTGCTGTGATCTATCTGTTCTCCTTTTGCTGTGGGTATACAATGAGTTCATACATATTTTATGGAAACCTTTCACCAGGAGCTCCTGCAATCCTATAAAAGCTCTGGCTTCTGGTGGATGCTGAGGTGCAGGAAGATGGATATTTAGGAAAATGATTGACTTCAAAAATAACTTTGGGTTCTCTGAGCTGCTTCCTTAATTCAGGGAGGGGGGAAATTCCAAGCAGGGGAAGGTGGAGGGATCATGGAATGAGCACGACCTGCTAAGCCTGGTGAGAGAACAGCCTCACCTGCCTTAAACAAACAAATCTCTGTTTTAAAAGCCTCTGCCTCCTGTTTTCTGACTATTCCCATCATAATTTAATTGTTTTCCTGCTTTCCAGCACTCTGTGATCAGAGAATCATTTGTTTTTAATGCATTTTTTTTTCCCCAGACATTCTGGTTGCCACAATAGCTCCATCACCACCAGGCTTGAAGGAGGAACAATTAAATTGTGATTTTCTTTAAGCCTGTCCCAGCCACCACAAAAATCCAGCTGTGTGAACAAAGCACAGAACCCTCTTGGAGAGCAAGCCCTGTTTGCAATCTCACAATTTGCAGACTAAAAATTAATTGACTGTTTTTACCCTCCCTTTTCCACTAGATATTAAATTTGTCAACGTTTATGTGCTTAGGATTAAAGTTTTATTGACTTTTTTTTTTTTTTTTTCCTTTCTTTTAAATTTTAAGGCAAACTTAAGATGTGGCACATCAAGTTTTCATAGCTGCATTAGAAGACTTCCTGGCCCAGATTCCAACTTCCAGTTCTGCTGCCAGGAGCTCCTGAGTCCCAATTCTGGTGACAGTTTCCATCTGCTGCTACCTGGCTCACAGCTTGGACACAGCACCCGGATTTGGGTTCAGAAGAAAGGAAAAGTGAGAGAGGAGGAGGATGAGAGAAACCTCAAATCATGCTCAGGTTGATGGGAATGGTCTCCTGGAATCATTGCTACAACAAAGGGCAGAGGTTGAAAAAGTGAAGGAAAATTGATTTATTCACCTTTCACTCTGAAAGGCTCCTGTCAGGTTATTTTATGCTGCAGTCTTGTTTTTATTTCCAGCTTTGAGACACAAATTAAGGCTTTTCTCTGTGTTTCCCTTACCTCTGTCTCTCATTCCACCCCTCCTTAGTGTTTGCCACATGCAAATCTGCAGTTTGAGGTGAGAGGAAAAGCAAAATTATTTTAGGAACTGCTGTTTTCACGAGTTCCCTTGCTAAACTGCTTTCTGAGGTCACTGCCCACCCATGGCTTTGAGCTTCTCATCACATTTTCTTTTATTCAAGAGAGTCCCCTGGTCTTCAGTTAAGCAGACTGAAGCAGGCACAAATTTTTTGCCTGGTTTCCTAAATAGCTCATTGATGTGTTCACCACCTGAAATACTCCAGAAAAGGCTTAGATACATATTTTGGTAATGTAAAATTAATAGATTTTCTCATATTTTCATTTCTCTTTAATTAAAATGATAAAATAGTTTGGGTTGGAAGGGACCTTTAAAGGCCAAGAGCAGGGACACCTTTCACTAGACCAGGCTCTGAGCTCTGTCCAGTTCCATAGTGAAGGGGTGGAATTTAAATTAAAACTTTTTACCTGTGTTTCAGGAGATGAAAGAAGACTCCTGGATTCTTTTATCACATATTTCAATGGACAAAGGTGAATTCCTGAAAATTTCTGGGAATTTAATTGTGTGGGATCTGTGGATGTAGCTGCTAAAGGTAACGGGGATAAGAATCAGTTTGTGGTGGTATTTGGAAAAGAGAGGAGCAATTCTTGGGGCTGGCCTGGGATGATCCCTGTGGGGCTCAGATTCCTGGGAATACTCTGTGATTCTGTGACTTTCAGTGCAATCCTGAGAGAGGCAGCAGCGTGCAGCATCTGCTGAGCTGTCAGCTCCACCTGCAGCAAAGGCTGCTCCTGGCTCCTGCACAAACACCTGGAGCAGACACCCAGAACATCAGCTCTGCCCGTGTGGATGCTCAGAGCCATTCCCCTCCTGTAAAGAGCTGCAAACGAGCAGCAGATTAAAGGGGACTGCAGGGAATTGCTGAGGTCTCCGTGGAGATGAATTTTTAACAGCAGGAGCAAATCACTGCCAGGAGGTGCACGATTATGTGGAGCAGCATTTTCAGCTCTCCTTCCTGAAGCAATCAGGATTGTTGGTATTGCTGTTGCTAATTGAAACTGAGATAAAGCAAACCCCACAGTCTGCCCCAAATAACTCCATTTCACGAGTTCTGGGGATAACCTGAGTTTTGCTGGGTTGGAGAAGGAACATCCCACGAAATGATCCCAAATCCATTTCCCAACCCTGCATTTACCTCTTGGTGCAGCCGGGAGTGGAGCAGGCAGCTCCCTCCTGCAGTCACAACAAGTCATGAGCACATCCTCACACACAAAGCCCATCGTGGAGTGTGTTTGATTTCCTGGCTGCCTTATTTGTTTACAACAATGCTCTTAAAATTGTCTCTCCCATCTGTGTGGTTCCTACTTGTCGGAATGAGAATGAGATATTAAAATGCCATCCAGATGTCTGGATGCATATCAGCATTAACATATTATGCAAATTGTCACCAGGATGGGTTTGTTGTTTTTTTTTCCTCCTTAAACAAAACAATATTTGGAGGTGGAATGTAAAGAAGGGAAGCTGTGAAAGATGACAAGTGAAAGAAAAAGAATGCACTGAGTGTATTCAGCTGAACTTTTCAATCACTTTGGATGAAAGGGTTATGTACAAAGTGTCCTCAGTTGTTTTTGCTGTAAATCTAGAGAAGGACAATTGGATGAAAACAATCTTGAAAAGCAAAACACACAATAAGCAAGGAAACAGCACCAAGCCTGAAGAGCTCATAAAATTAATTCAACAAAGGAAAATATAAAAGTTGCCTCTGATCTCATGAGAACAGGACTTTATAAACAACAGCAACAAATATTTGTTGGCTACTGGGCATCTAATTTAAAGGAACCTTTGCCTCTGCCTCTGCAGAATGAGTTAAGTCCATGCAATTAACAGTGCAAGATCATACCTGAGCCTTCATTGCTCTAAAAATAAGAAAATTAAGATCAATATCTTTAATTGAGGTTGGATCCTTACAACTAACAATAAGCAAGGTGTCTCTTGAGTTTCCCCTAGCAAAATACGAAACACCAGAAATTTTAGATTTATTATTTGGCCTCAGATATTTTAATTACTCCAAGCTTAAGCTGGATGTCAAGACAAAATGGAAGCGTAGAAAGCAAGGATAATGGAAAAAAAATTTTTTAATGAAGTCAGCCACATTATTTATCTCAAAATAACATAAACCAGACTTAAATTGTATCTGGCAGGTGTCTGCTTAACCTGTCCTTCCACAGATCCTACACTATTTACTCATGCTCCATTTTTTTCTGGAATTTTGGCCACGTTCCCCCCAGAATTCCCTTCAGTCCCAGACAAGCCAGACATTCCAGCTGAAGAGTTACTGAGGAGCAGCCTGGAAGAATTGCTCCACACTGGAAATGTGCTGTAAATGTGCTGTTCCTGCTCATTTACCCTGATTTTCTGTTTGTTCCTAACCCACACCACAGCTCCTGCACACATCTCCCCTTCTCCCCCATCCTCCTTATCTGCAGAAGGTGGCTTGATGTGATTTCTTCTCAGAACATCCATGCTCTGGTCCTTTTCTTATCATCCTTTATCTTCTGAGTGCTTAAATAGATTGGCTGACTGTTTATCCTGGTATCTTCCTGGGCACAGAGCAGGAAATGATCAGGCTGTTATTCTTCACCATTTTTAACAACATATTCCTTCATTATTGTCATTTTTTTGTCTAATACCAGTGGCACATTATCTTCCCAGAGAGTGTCTATTATGTGTGTCCCAGAGTTTAATCCACAGAAGAAAGGATTGAATTTCAGCTTCTCCTGAGCGAGGATGACAATCCCAGTGTGCAGGGGATCAATGATATCACAAAAATTGATCTTTAATAAACAGACTGAGAGTCTGAGTGTATCCTGTAGCAGTCAGTGCTAGCAGAGGCACTGTGTTATGTTATGTACATTATGGCAGAGGATATGCACAATCCCACCCTGAAAATAGATTTTCTATCTTTCAGTTCCCTGCAGTTCCTGGGGTTCAGCTCTAAAAGCACCAGAGAGTTCTAATGATGATTCTCAAATGCCAGTCCAATGTCACAAGAGAGTAAAAAGAAGGAAATCTACTCAGATAGTTTAGTTCCTTCAGTCATTAAACCAGGAAAAAAATTGCTGGTTTGAGGATTGCTAAATGGTCAGAGAATAAGTCTGTTTGTGGATTATTAATTGCAAAGTAAAAGCTAATTTTGCAGTGGGTGAACAAGAGCTGCTTTTTGTGTTGGTGTTTTTGGAGTGGCTGCAGCCAAAACTACAAACATTTGTAAATCATCCCTCCATCCTGCTTTAATTTGAATTCCTGAGAGTTATGAACTAACACCAAGAGGATAATAAATAGACCACCAGATTATTTTGTAAATTTTTTTTTTTTCATGGAATTTATGGAGTTTTAGCCACACTTGTGAAACCAACATGGTGAACATTAACTGCAAAACAAAGTTCCTGGTGGTGACACCTTCCAGATGCTAAAAGCAGAATCCCAGCTCCAATGGACTGGAGCAGGGGCTCAAACCCAACACATCCCAAACTTCTGCACCCCAAACTTTCACAAAGAACCTGGCAGGGAACAATTCTGGTTTGGGAAGGGACCAATGGTAAAAGCTTGCTTAGATCTCATCCTTACAGGCTGTACAGCCCTGCTGGGTACCAACCTGTCCTTATTTACAGGATAATATTATCCTAAAGCTCATATTCAATGTAGGCTTGCTCAGCTGCAGTGGGGATGTGATTTCTGAGGTGTGCTTGCAGCAGGACAAGTCTCTGAAGGACATTTCCCACCCCTTTTGCAGCCCCTCACACGAAATTTTGGATTCACCCTCTCCCAATTCCAAAGCCTGAATGGCTGATCCAATAAATCCAGTGTTTTAATTGGGATGCTCATGGTTTGTGGTGGCCCTGGGTGGCCAGCCTGGGTTTCAGGGGGTACAATCTGCATCCCCACACTTTCACACCCACAGGAGAGCTTTGCTGTGAGCTGCTGTGACACTTACAAGGCTGCCTAATTATGCACATTTAAAAGCCTCTTTCAAGGCCTTACCCAAAATTTATTGACCCTCCCTTGACTCTCATTCTCCTTCATAGACTGGGGGCAGCCAGGCTCTTGATTTGATCTCTGCTGCTTGCCAGAATTGCGATTTCTTCTCTAAAACAGAGATCTGGATCCACTTTGCATATTTTGTCTTCCTGCATTACCTCAGGATGTGTTTTCCCTGCTATTTGAACTCCCTGCACAGAGACCTTCGAAGGAAAAAATGGAATTGCATCAAGGGAAATAAAGATTTGCTGTAATGTGGAGACAAGTTTAGCTAAAGATCGACAGTTGGTGTTGGAACACTGCAATATCTGGATATTTTGTACACCTGGGGTGATATTGTCTATCTCACAAAGCTATGACTGGTAATTTAAGCAGATCTAGTGATGGCAATCATTTTACTGGCATATTAAGAAATATTTAATTTTTAGTTGGCCCTGAATCCTTCACAATGACTCTCCTCAAGCACATCAGTGAGCTTCAGGTGCACAAAATGTTCCCAACACACTGATTTTAGCTATAAATATTTTCTCTGAAGCTATTTCCTAAATATTTCTCAAATACTACCTGGAGAGGTAATATTAGACTTTCTCAATTTACAGCACTACCTATTTGTATGGAATTATCATGAGCAGATAAAATATCTGCTGGTTTGCTTCCAGGTACCAGTATTTTTTGAGAAGGAATAGTTATAAATCTAGTCAGGAACATTTCACAGAGTAAAAGTGATGAAATTAGGTTAATACATTATTTATAATGAGTGATTTGCTCGGCTCTATGCAAAATAGAGGAACATTTTTAACCAGTTAAATCATACCAGAAGAGGGGAAAGACATTGTTTCCCTCATTTTTCTCATTTTTGTGGCAGGCTGTCTCATCCCCTTATTAAGCTTTAACTCGTTGTGTGGCAGCTGACAACAAAAGAGCTGTGCCTGAACAGATGAGCAAACATCTGGCCAGCCCTGGGAGCAGAGGCATTGCTGCTTGCTCTTATCCCCTTTTATTTCTTAAGCCACAAACTCCTTTCCTCGAGGTTTTCCTGTCTCCCCTCCTCTTTCATCCCCTTTGTACACGGTTCTAACAAAGAAATTACAACTGGAGGAGCAGAGTGGAGGATGGCTCCTCGTTGATCATGCAGGTACAGCTCACAGCATAATTCCTAGCACATTTCCCTGCCACATGGAGGATTTCAGAAGTGATTAACCAGCAGCTCTCACCGCTGTCCCACCACGTAAGGAAGTGTGGCAATAAAAGAGGATTCAGCTTCACAACACCACACAAGCTTAAATTTCACTGATGGTAACAACGTGAACATGGAAATGGGAGAGATGGGGAAAATATCTCAGGGAAAAATAAAAAAAAAGGATAAGAAAACAGTTCCTCAAACCTAGGAATAAAAAAAGCAGGAGAACATCGTAGCAGGAAATGTAACAAATTTCCAAAGCGAGGCTGCAAGAGAAAACACTCCAATCCCACAAGAAGCAATTAGAAGATCCTGTGGAAATGGGGCATTAAAAAGACGAGTCTCCAAAGGAATGAGCTGCTTTTTCCTCATCTCTTTCCTTTTATTGTTGTTCCAATGGAATTCATCTGCCTGCACGCTCTCTCCGCAGCGTTGGAACGCTGCTTTCCCCTTCCAGAGGATTATCTGCCCTCTGTTCTGAGGGGCTGTGAGTAAGCAAAAGCTTTTTTGGGGCTGCTGAAGAGGATGAAGCACGTTTTTTATTTCTCTTTGTGGAACACAAAGTCTGTAGGAGGGAAATTGCAAAATCTTGTTCTTCTCCAGCAGGCGTTAGGAGCGCTCGGTTTATTTACTCTTCTCCCACCTGAACCAACCTCCAGCTTCATTTCAATAAATCAGCTCCCACTCCGTGGTTTTTATGTGAGGAGTGGGGCAAAGAGAGGAAGGGAAATAAGGGAAATTGTTTTGTGGAGTGGATTATACCTTTCCCTCTTTTTCCCCTTCCTTCCTGGCTGTTTCTCTTGCCTTGTAGAGTTGCTTTGACCTGAAAGAATTTGGGCATCTCAAAAAGCAGGGCACTCAGCCCTTGGGTTTAGACATCCATCACCACCTAGATCAGTTCGTGTCTGGTTCAAAATGCAACTTTCCATTGCCATTCTTCAGCCCCACTCACCTGGAGCCTGCAGGGGCCTTTACAGAGTCTGCTCCCTGCCATCCTCCGTGATTCCTGCTCCTCCTTGGAGGGAGCTGAAGGCAGCACAAATCTGAGTTAATGGGTTTTGTGATCAATCAGCTCATACCTGTCCTATTAATAATGCAAATGGCATAGGATTATTGAGTTATGAGGAGCTTATGCACAAATATTAACCACCAATACATTCATTAAGCTGACTAAAGTATTAATTAGCTTTGATGCTGCTGGATTGCAGACTACCAGATAGTTTCACCAGGGCCTGCTCAAATTGATCAGAGTGATCCCATGCTGTGCACTGTTTCCACAACAGAATTGATCTTTCTCCTGGATGGAGACAAGCAACATTCTGAACCACATCTGGGGATGTTTGTGCCTAAGCTTGGTCAGGGAAATAAGGAATGGAAATATCCTGCTGAGTGGTTTATCCTGGATGGGATCTTACTCTGAAGGTAATCACTTTAAATTTGGTGTGATTGGGCTTAGATCCAAAAGAACAGCAGAATAAAAGATTTCTCCCTCTGTCACTGGGTGCTGGAGAGATTTAGGCCCATGACTAAATGAGCTTTAAGGTCCCTTCCAACCCAAACCACTCTGGGATATTTTTTCTCTCAGCCTGGCAAAATGAAGGCAAAAATCCTACAAAGAAAATCATTATCCTAATGAGGTGGACACTGTGGATTTCTCTGGGGGTGGAAGTCAGAATAAATTGGTGTTCTGAGCACCCTCACCACAACTTCAATGCAGGCACTTGGTGAGAAGGGTGTAAATATTGGTACTTTATATTACACAGGTTAAAAAATCATACTTGTTTTTTTGTGGTTTTGTTTTTGTTTTTTTTTTCATGTATCTTTGAAAGGGTCCAAGACAAGCCTACAAAAGATATTTTAAAAATATCCCTGGCCTAGCTGACGTGAGGTCATTTCACTGCATGTCTGCAGGGTTAGGAAAGTTCTTCAGGGCTTGGTGTGAGATGAATATTCTCAAAAGGGTCTTGATGGAGGAAATTTTCAGTTTCTTC
>WEIU01009276.1:1563-52543 GCA_013389925.1 Aegithalos caudatus | reverse complement strand
TCAGTTTTTTTTTTTTTTTTTTTTTCAGGCCCCTCAAATTAATTGGTTTCCCCTTCCTTTTTTTTTTTTTTTTATTTTCAAGTGGAAGTTCATTAAAACGTTGAAAATTTGCCATCACAAGGAAAAGCACAATCTCCTGTTAACAGTGTCAACCTGCTACTGCTCTGACTTCTTTTTCTTCTTAATTGGATCTGTTGAATCAAATTTTGCTTAGCAAACAGCTTGGATTTGGGCAAATCAGCAGGGTTTTTTTTGTTTGTTTGTTGGTTTTTTTTTTTTTCCTCTGGTGGGGGGGACAAAAAAAAATTATCAAGAAATTCCCAATCATCCCAAACAACTTCCCAGATGTGGTGTTATCTTAATAAAGTCGTAGCCTATTTCAGACTTGTTTCTTGTATATTTAAGCTCTTGCTGAAGTGTCAGGGGACAATCAGTCACCACTTGTACTCAATAAACTGGGAGATGATACTTCAGGAATCGATGCAGCTCTGCAGAGATTTGAAAGATGTGCATTTATTGGAGGAAGCAGTAAATAAAAATAAAGCCTCGCTGGGATTTCATTTCAGTGTCCAATGGGTGAGTTTGTACTTGTGTGCATGTATAAATAACTTAATTATAAATGAAGATGCCAAAGGAAAGGAAAAAATTGTAAACTTAGCAACTATTGACTAATATTCAAAAAATAAGGCCAATGTCATCGAGTTGCACTCTGCTATTCTAATTCTGCATTCATTTGCATAAAATCCTTGCTGATTTGATGCAGATAATTCCTGGCTCTCCACTCCATCAAGAAAAATCAATTTGTGGATATTATAGACTAAATCAACGTTTTCCTGGGTTTTGTTCCCCACCCCAAGCCCCACTGCTCTCACAGGTGAGCTCCAGAGGTGAGAGGAGCAATGCCTGGCACTGTGAGTACACAGAAAATACAAGGAATAATCTTATCTCAATATTGAGTTAATACTATTAAAGCTATTAAAGCATTTTAAAGACTTCTTGGCCAACTCACAATTAACACTTCTTCAATCTTCTTAAATTATCAAGCCCTATGAAAATAGACAAGGTCATTGTTTTATCTGCAATAAAGTCAAAGGAATTGCCAGAGAGTCTTACACGTATAATTAACAGTGTGCAATTTATTCAATAAAGCTCTCATTTAATTACAGGAACCCATTACACTGAGTGATGTGTTAGGGGTGATTTATATCTCAGATGTAAATATTCAGAAAGAGGCCTCCCATAATGAAAGCAGCTGCTCCCTGCTCTCCATCCACGTTCAGCTTCAGTGTGTTGGTACAATATATTAAATATTGGGAAAAAAATTCCACCCTGGGAGGGAGCTGTGGCTGCCCCTGGATCCCTGGCAGTGCCCAAGGCCAGGTTGGACACTGGGGACAGCCTGGGACAGTGGGAGGTGTCCCAGGGGTGGCACTGGGTGGGATTTAAGGTCCCTCCCAACAATTCCTCCTGGGATTCTGGGATTCTGTGTTTATACCAGGCCCTTATGATCTGGCAGTGATAATTTTAGGAAGATTTAATGTCTCCTGTTGGAATCATGGCTGATGCCTCCTTGGTTTCTTCAGGAGTGTGGCCTGGAGCAGCAGTCCCAGACACAAGCTGGTGCTGAGCTGTGCCAGAGGTTACACCTGGGTTTGTTGGTGTTCCTTCCACCAGCAGTGAAAAATCCCATGTCAGCAAGCCTATTGTGAATCCACACCGATTTGCACTGTCAGAAATATAAAAGTCAGTTTGGTTTTCTTTTTTTCTGAACATGGAAAAATGAATATTTCTGATACTTGCTAATGAAGCATTCCTTGTTGGGGGTGAGATGATGCACAGGTACATTCCCTGTGCTCCCAGGGCCTGTCTGGGTTACCCAAAATCCAAAGGAGATTCTGCACAGAGCTTTAAACCCCAGAGCTTTTAAACTGAGAGATATTCAGAGCTGCAATGTCACTGCCTCTGCATGAGCTACACCTGTGCTGCTTTAGCACCAAAAGCACAGCAAATCACTCCATTACTTAAGTGTTTTCCTCCACAGATCTCAGAGCTTTCACAAAAAGGCAGCTGAATGGAGCCGTTTATATGTGAACAGAACACATTTTTCAACACCCATTCTGCAAAAAAAAAACCAAAAACCACTCACTTATATTATCACAAATTTAAACAACAACAAAAACTTCAAACCCAGTCAAACCCAGCGGTGTCGGGCTGACAGGAGTTGATGACACTCATAAAAGGAACAGCTTTCTAAAGAGACATCTCTCTCGTGGAAAGTGTTAGCCCATTGATAACACAGGTAATATTCAGCACTCCAGATCTATGCTGATGTATAAAACTGCTGTCAAAACCGCTGCCTTTATTGACATCAGCATGAATACTTTGCTCCCGAGGTAAAGACATTATTGTCAGGAGTAGCTGGAAACATTAGAGAAGCTATTTCTCAGTTTAACTATGTAAAAGTCTGCTGTTAAAAATCTTTATGAGTCTGTAACATCAGAAAAATTGGGAAAGGTTCCTGTTCACAATGGAATGCTTCACTTAAAACCTGGAGAGGGTATTTTAACTGGGAAAACCACTGGATTGGTGGCACTGGTCACGGGCAGACCCAGCTGTGCCTGCCCACACCACATCTCTCATTCTCTGCACAGCCCTGCCTGGGGCTCCAGCAGGTCCAGAGAATCCAGTGGATGGAAATTTCCTCAATTCATGAGGAAACTCCTCAAGAAGGGATTTCAGGAGGCTACAGTAAGAAAGCCAATCCAGCTGCATAGATCCCATCCCATGGAATATTGCAGCACATCCAGTGTCTGGGAGCAGCAGGGAATTGTGGAGGGGAAAAACAAACCCTGCTGTGCCTCCTCTGAAAAGAGATTCATTTTCACAATCATGGACTCATTAAATTTTCTGAATTGGAAGGGACCCACAAGGAGCATCCAAATCCAACTCCTGGCCCTGCACAGGCCTGCCCAGGAATCCCAGCAGTTGCCTGAACACAAAAGGAACAAACCATTGCCTCCCTCTTTAACCTTGCTATAATTCGGCAGAAAAAAAACGAGTCACTGAAGACCAAATCTACAAAAACAATTTGCCACTGAGTGGACTCAAAACCCAGAGGCACAGGGATGAGTTCAGGTCCCTCTCCTGCTGCCCTGATGTCCCCCTGCCCCATGCAGAGCTCAGGGCCAGCACGTGCTGCCCTCTTTGTCCCCATCGCTGTCCCCACGACATCTCACCCCACTCAGCTCTTCCCTCTAATGCAAAGTGACTGAGATGAAGAAACCTCCTGCTCTCCAGAGATCGATTCTCCCAAGCACAGCACATAAATGAATATTTTACAAGCCACATAAACGCAGCCCTTTCCATTTTTCCTTTCCAGTTCTGCTGTTCAAAGGCAGATGCTGGTGCCAATTTTCAGAGTGAGGTTCCCATCTGAGGAGCAGGCAGAGATTCCAGCCCCTCACCAACCTTGGGGGTTTCCCTTACCAGTTCCAAAAATAACACATGCTGCTGTTTGGTGGATAATTTTGACAGAATTCCAACTCCTGCTTAGCTGATTATTAAAAATGTGGGATATTCCAGAAATTGCCCTCCTGAGGTCCTGAGCGTCGGCGACCTTTTCGTTGTGAAAACTCAAACTGCACCAACACTGCTGAGTGTGAAACCTCCTTTAATAAGAAAATCCTCAATCTTATGGTTACATTCTTTAGCATCCAGTGGTCAATAGCTAATGTGCTGTACCTTGAACGTGGCTGTAGGGAATTAACACTCAGCACCTCCGGATCCCCCTGCAATGGCCCTTTGCTTTGGACTTCAAAGGCAATAAAAAAGTAATATTGAGATCAAAGCCTCCCAGCACAATCACACTTTTTGAAGTTTGCAAACCATAGAGATTGGAGGTGTTTTAGTTCTCTGGCTCTTGTCTTCTTTGTTTGAACTCCTGAGCACTTTGAGCTGCTGTTCAAACTTTTGATACAAACTCGTGTTTTGATGCACAAGGATCTGAAGATGCCAGGGAATTCCAGATTAATCCATACTGACAGCGAGGGCCCTTGTTACCTTTCCATTGATTTTGCAAGGTCTGGCAAAAAAGAATAAGAAGCAGACACTGTTTTAAGGCTTTCCTGTGGCACAGGCTGCATCACACATCCAATTTTTGCTCAATTACCATGACATGGCCATGCTTAATACTCCAAACTATAAAACTTCAGTAGCAAACATTTTGTTCAGCCCTTGAAATCCATATTATTTAGAGATCCAAAATCATATCAGACAGTGCTGTGAGACCTGATTGAGTCAAATTCCTCTTGAAAAGCAAAATATGGGGCAAAGCAGAGAGCCAGGCCCTGAAATGTATGGAGACTGTGGAGCAAAAGCTGTCAACATTCCTTGTTCAGAATTCCTGAAAGTCACATTCCATCCCATGCCTCAGTGTTCAGCTTGGAACCTAAATTGCTTTTCCTTTAGGAGGAATAATCTCTGGATGTGGCAGAGCACGTTGTTAACTCAGTTTGTCCAGAGGTCTGTCCTGGGCAGGTGAAGTGATTCCAGTCTTGGCAATACTCTGAATTTCCAGGGTGCTGAAGGGGGGCAACATCCCCTTCCTACACTACAGGGCCCTTGTGAAACAGGCCCTGGTATAGCAATAAATCTGTTTATTTTTGTTATGGTTCTCCCCTCGCTCCCTGGCTGCTTCTGTTTTCTCTTAGAAAGCACTTGATTGTACCATTTTCTGTCTGTTTGCAGCATCATAAAGTGAAATTCACTTCATTGATCAGAAGATGACCTCCATCCAGTGCCTCTTAGATTAGAGATAACAGCAGGCTGCTGTCTCACTGAGAAATAATTTCTTTGGCTCCTTCGGCTCCTCTTTATTATGATTGCTTCCTAACATATCACTTAAAAGCTGGAATGGAAAACAAATGAGGATATCTTCTCCACTGTTTGTATTTTGACTTCCCAACAAACACAGATGCACACGCACTGCAGCACTTGGTGCTTTAGAATAATTCACATTTTCCTGTGGAAGATGAAGAAAATATTTAAGTGTAGACAAACGAGCTGAGGAAAGGGGTAAAAATGGATTGACATAAAACCTACATTTTGCCTGAGAGACTTTATGCTTCAAACCAGGGGAAAAACGGGAGATGTACATTCATGTGAAATTTAAACTGTGCATATTCAGGAACAGGTTTTTAAATATCAGCAATAAAGATCATGTTGGAATACATTATCACATTCTGCACTGGAGCATGTGTTACATATTTATAACAAGGAAAGCGTGCAAGACTAATCATACACTATGAATAATGCCGTGTTTTTCCAGGCAGATTTGCAAAGTGTTATCCCAGACATTCCCTTCTGCTGGGGGCAGGAGGAAGCAGAGGCTGCTCCAGCACTCCTCACTCAGAGGCTGCTCAGCATCCTCTGCAGGATCCCACTTCCCTGAGCTGTGCCTATTGAGCTGAAAATAGGCAGAAATCTCGGTGTTATTTTGGCTATTTCGGGCCCATTGCTCAGCTCAGGAGAGCTTCAGCTGGCAGCAGTTTGTTCCCAAAGCCCTGGATGGTGCTGCCTTGGCAAAGTGCTGGGATTTCTGGAGGGTTTGTCAGCCTCAGGAAAGCCCCTCGGCTCCCATCTCACCATCCTCCACTTACCCATGCTCTTCAGGAATAAAGTAAACTGCTCTTTTTGTCCCCCCCTCAAACAAAACTTGGAGTGCCTCGGACACTGGAATGGGCTTTTGATAGGTGGCCTTATTTTACCAAGAAATTTATAATTAGAGCTCCACAAATCCAATAGTGTCTGATACTAATACAGCTGAAATACATGAATATAACATCCAAACCATGCCACTTTTGTGAGCTGTTCGCCCTGACATGAGCTACTCAGCACCTGTCCTGTGTACTGAGCTTTTCCTCCTTTATTTAAGGACGGGGAGCTTTCAAAAGAGTGGAGAGAAAATGTGTTTATTCCTGGCTGTGGTGTGTGCCAGGGTTGCTTTCATGGGGTGCAACAACCTGCTCCCTTCTCAGGTATCTACATGGAGATTTCTCTGCAAGAAATCTCAGACTGGGATTTAAATCCCTGTTCTAATTGAGATGAGAATCCCAATCTCAGGCTGGGATTAAAAGAGTGAGCAGGAAGACAAATCCTGGTGGTAGTTCTGGCCCTGGGCTGGTGGGAGGTGTCCTTGCCCCAGGCAGGGGGGTGGAATGAGATGATCTTTAAGGTGCCTTCCAACCCAGCCCATTCTGTGATTCTGTGATTCCATTATTAACTCTTCAAGAAGAGGATGTGCTCAATGGGATTAAGGATCAGATACCACAAAGGTTGCCCACAAAGATCATCAGTTTTTATAAATATTCTGCACCAATAGACAAAAAATCTTTCAAAAACATTGATAGCACAACTAACATGAACCTTTTGCACTTGGTTGGCCAGCTGTGACTTGGTTTAAACTTCAATTCTGTAAACAAAATTTAATTTACCCAGGCCTCAAAGCTCAGCACATTCCCAAGAGAAAAGGGAATGTCCAAAGATCAGTCTCAACCACAAGCTCATGGAATAAAGAAATTCTGAGCAGCTTCCATCTAGGAAAACCTCACCTGGGAGTCACCTCTCTCTTATCAAGAAGAGAATCCTTGGGAAAGGCCTCTCCTCTGCTCTGGGGTTGCTCTGGGATTGAGGCTCTGCTGTTCCCTGACATCCTATGGAATAACAGCCAGGGGAATTCAGAAAATGCATTCAGCAGCCACCTTTCAGTGCACTCAGAGATGGCACCCAAATGCCAGAGATGCTCACCAGAGATGAGCTCCCCAAAAACCAGATGTGTCAGGGACACCTTCACTTCCCTCTGGCTGTGATGAACCCAAATTCTCCATGGCCAGAGCTGGTTGGAGCTGTTCCATCCACAGGGCTGGTGACAGACACGTCCCAGCACAGCCCCTGCTGCAGTTCCAGACAATTTTACTTCATCTGTGATTTTCAGAATTCCTGAAAACACCCAGAAAAAGTTGACAGCCACATTTGCTGTGTGACAGTGGCTCTGTGATGCTAATATTGGCTGTTGCCTGACATTTTATATAACAACATTTATATAACAATTTCTAAGGTCTGTGGTGCACCAGGCAATTCCAAGCCAGCCCTTCCATTTGCTCCCCTTATCAACGTAAAGCTGGTGCTGTATCAAGTAATATCAGAGAAGATAAATTATGCCACAGTTTATTTACAGTTTGCATCCCTGCAGTCAATGTACCTCATGCAGGAACTGACCTGTGGAAGAGCTATAGCAGCACATTATTTGTGCAGCAGTAAAATTGATGGAAATTGATGATGCCTGAAAAACACACAATTATAGTGTCTTGATTAAAAATGGAGCACATTTCAATGAACTTTTTCCCTTCTTCTCATGATTATGATACACAAGTACTAACATTAATGGTATTTTTTTATATAATGAACCATAAAATTACAGTTGGCAGTCAAGAGCACTCTAGCAGATAAGTAAGGCAATTTTCCTCATCATTTTTCCCTTTGTTGTCAATCTTGTTGCATAGCCCATTGCCTTTTCAATGAGCTGTAATGTGAATATTCAAGATCTTGCTTTTCCCCAGTGTATGCATTCCAGTTGAAATAATTCAGTTTCCTGTCACCCATTTTAATATGTTTTATTAGGCAAACTTCATGTTTTTAGGTTTCCCCCTCTCACCAGAACTTGCCTGAGCATTGACAAAGAGAATAATGGCATTTGAATTGTCCAGGTTTCAGGCAGACCAGCAAAAGGGCTTATTGAGCTTGCTGTGCAAACAGGCTTAAAAGTTGGGGTTTGATTTTGCTCTGACTCAGCCTGTCTCTCTTTCCAGGAGGTTTTATGAAGTTTAGACATGACTGAATACTTGCCCATGTAAGTATGACAATCCAATTAAACCAAACCAAGTTACAAGACACACACATTAGCAGCATTAGCTCTCATATTAAAGCGTTTTAGGAAATATTTATTTCGTGCTATTTCCTGTGGTCTGGCAGTTTACAGCTCTTGACATAAATTATCGTTGCTGTAGGATGAGAAATAAGTGAAATGGTGCATGGCCTCGTCTGTGTCTTACTTGACATAAAAAGGCAATAAAAATTAATATATTATGTAGCTTTGAGTTAGGAAAAAGAAGATGTGAAGTGCTCTTGTGAGGAATTATCGTGCTCACTTCTCACATGTAAACAAGTGCCATGTGGGATATGTCCCTGCCCTTTGGTATTGGAACTAAATAATCTCTAAAGCCCGTTCCAACCCTTTAATTTTCCATGATTCTGTCAGATACTCACAGCTTCCTGCTGCTCCAGCAGAAAGGATGAAATCCAGACTCTCCTGAAGACAAAAAGATGGTGGTGAAGACAAAAATCTTCTCCAAAGCCTACAGTGCTGGGTGGGATGGATCTTTGCCAAAACAAGATAGAAAATAGAACTTTTTTGTGCCTTTGCTGCAGGATTTGTTCAGAAAGCTCAGCAGCCAGGGAGGGAGATAATGCAGGTAGCTCGGATGTGATAAATATCAACGTTTTATCCTCACAGTGAGGGCAGAGTCATGAGAAACTCCAGTGCTGGACAAGCCCAGACCTTGTGCCCTGTGACAGCCACTCTGATTTTAGGCTCCTGCAAACTTCCAGCTCTTCCCTGATTCCCATTCTGATCAGCTCACTAACCTGCCTCTGTTATTTGGGATTCACCAAAGGCAGATGTTTTTGGTTAGGAAGAGCCATAATGGTAAATGATCTCTGGAACAACAATCCAAATTTAGGAGGGGAGCCTTATTTGCATTTTGGGTGTCTGTTCACCATGTGAAACACAGCATTTATCCTGGGGAGAGAAAAAGCCCTCCAGGGCCTCCTACATGGCTGATTTAAGTTTCTTACAGCTTCCAGCTTGATTGATTTAGGGCTATATTCTGTAATATTTAAATATATTAAAATATCTTTGACTTCAGCTGTTTTAAGCTTTACTTGAATAACCACACAGAATTCGATAGCTCACAAAGATCTCTACCAACACAGGACAAAACAAAAAGAAAGAACCATCTTAAAAAAAAAATTATAAAGACCTGAAAATAATCTACAGAGTGAGAATGAGACAGGAGGACTGAACAGCAGAGGCTGGGGAGTGCAGTGCTGCATTTCCAGGGCTGCAGCTGTGACTCACCCATTAAACCAGAACATCTGCAGCCAAACAGCTGCACGTGGGCTCAGGGATGAGCTGAGGGTGCCACAGACCTCCCTCTGCTCCAGGAGCTGCCTTCATCCCAGAGCTGAGCCATGGAAAAAATCTCCCTGCTGGGGTGAGCTTCACCTGCTTGCTCCCAGTACCTGTAATCAACATTTTTGGTTTTCATGTTCCCCCAGCAGCTGATTCCCAGATGCTTTGGGTTTGCACGATTTCCATGAGAGCTTTTCAGGCCAAGGTGTCTTTTAAGGTTTGTGAGTTACAACAGAAAATGAGCCTGGGGTTCCCTGTGGGCAGGATCATTGTGAATTTGGTTTATTTGTTTGTTTCCTGAATAATGTGGTGTTTTTTTCTCCCTCCCTCCATGGGTTCCTACCTGCAGGAAAACCAAACAGGCAACTTTTAGTGAGTCATAACATTGTTCTCCTGAAGAGACAACTGCTGTTAGAACCTCCTGGTGCTATTAATTCCCATTAGGAGCAAAGAGGAGGCTCAGCCTGTCGAACATGCAAAGTTTGCAAGAAATTGTTGTGAAGAAGTGAAGCCACCTTCCTGGTGAAAACAAACAGATGAGGCCATGCTGGCTGCCTCTCCAGGAGGCTTTGGAGCAGGGATTGGTTTTATCCAATTTAAAGTGAACGTGGAATAAACTCCAAGCACTCATGGAAGTACTTACACAATTCTATCAGCTTTAAGTCACAAAACTTCCTCAGTTTGCAGCTCCAAAGCTGCTTCCTTTCCTAAAGTGAAGCCTATAGATTTAGTTGACCAAAGCCAATTTTTAGAAGAAACCACCAGGATATCCTTCACAGATAACTTCTAATCACTGAGCAGCAAGAACTCACTGCTAATTTCAGTGGCCCAGATTTCAAGTGCAAAAGTCGGTTTTAAGCCAGACCAAGTCTATAAAATAAATCAGAGTTAAGACAAACAGAAATTACATTTTATTATGGGGTGTGAATGATGAGACTTTTGTTTCTGATCTAGAATGCAAGCTGGTGAAAATAGGGAGTGTGAGAAAGAAAACCCCTTGTGATGGCTTTTGATACCTGCCCATACAAATTTCACAAGCAGCTGTGGCTAATCCTGGCTCAGAGGGCTTAGAACAAAATGCAGGGCTGAGAAATGAAGAGTGTCAACTTTGCAAGGAGCTAATGTGGTACAAGGTCAAGGTTGACAAACCAGCCCCAGCCTAATGGCTCAAATGTGTCCAGGGCTGTGTTAGCCAAGAAAGATAAATGAAGAAACTGTCAGCCAGCTCCAGTCTAAACAATGGAACAATTTAGACTGGAGGGAATCATAATCTGAAGCAATTTGTTTCATACTGTACCATCATGATAAAGAAAATCTCAATTTTTCTCCATCAATTTGGGGTGTAAATGGGAGTCTCAACCAAAAAAAAAAAACAACTTTAGTCAGAATAAAAGTCACATTTCAAGGTATCCTTAATGACGTGTGCCACGTGGAACAGCAGATGTAGAAAACAATTTTGGTTTGTGAGACTAAATAAAATGCTGCCAGTTGTGCTGTTTGGAGGGAGACAGGAACATGAAATACAAGATGTGGTGCTCAGTAACAAGTCAGAACATTCTGGGAAACAAATTCATGCACATCCCCTGATGAGGCAAATTGCATTTGAAATCTGTTTCTAGAAGGAGGAGAGGGACTTGGAGCTTGTAAATGATCCCTGATCAGAATTTCCCCCCTTTTGGCCACCAAGGTAATGAAAGGAGAGCTCAAAAACCATTATTTCTCATAAATTCTCTAATGTTGGCTCTTCTCTCAAAGACACCATAGGGGTCTTCACCTTGAGCTCCAGGAGTAGAATGAGAACACACCCAAAGAGAAGACCCTGCAAAAATAAATTGGAATTAATAGGTTGTAACATGTACGTTCTGCTCCATGAAAGTGGTGAAGTAACAGTCAGTGATAAAGCCACAAAGTGAAAGAAATTGAAACTTAAAATTCTCCCTGATCCACTCTCATTTCACACTTCAGTTATAGATTTTTATTTCCACTCGTTTAGGAGTGTCATATCTTGAGATTTTTCTCTCCCATTTTCCAGATTTTAATGAGTCTATCAAGACATTTGTATAACTCTGAGGAGAAGGTTATGCAAAGTTTGAAGTAAATTCAAATTGATTTTGAGTACACGGCACTTTACCTTAATCTCCATCTCCCTGAAATGGTGTTTTACCACTTCACACTTCCCATCTCACACTGGTTATATTTAAATAGAACAGGATCATATTGTGTTATAGAATGGGTTTGGTTGGAAGGGATTTTAAAGCTTATCCAGTCCCTCCTACCTTCCACCATCCCAGGCTGCTCCAAGCCCCAGTGTCCAACCTGGCCTTGGACATTTCCACAGCTTCTTTGGGCACCCTGTTCCAGGGCCTCCCCACCCTCACAGGCAACAATTTCTTCCTGATACCTAATCCTTTTATCAAATCTAATATCCCTCATAGGATAAATAATCCTGGTGATGCTGAAATTCCAATCTATTGGGGTCATGAATGGTTCACCAGAGGTGATACCCATGTGCAACGTTCCTGTTGCTCCTCTCACACTATTAAAAAAATCATAGTAGAATATTTTTAATTCATATTTTATCTTTTCCCTGTTCATGTGCTCACAGTGCTGAAGCAATATCACAACAGGCACAAATATTTTGGAGTTTGCTATCATTAAAAAAATCTGAAGTAACAATTTTTTGTACTCTTTTCAATATTTGTTTCATTTCAGCTTCAAGCATAGGGTGGAGAATGACAAAAACAATCCTTGACAAACCTGTAGATGATCATCAATGTTCATGGTAAAGTTCTAGGTTGTACTAATTAAATCTATAAAATCACTCACATGTTTAATAATGTGCATGAAATTAAGCAGTTTTTGGATGGGGATGTGATGGAGAGAAACACCACAGGCGACTTCAAAACACTTGAGATGCTGAAATTAAAGTATTTTCCTATCCCCAGCTGACAAAGCTCACTCATCCTTGGGCTCTGAGCTGACATTTCCAGGTGCAATATCCATGAGGATTTCATAATTAATTCTATTTTCCTGATTCTTTAAGGAAATTGCACAAAGGGCGAAAAATCGCTGGCAAAACCCGAAACAAAAGAAGCAAAAAGGAGCAAAATAAAAGGAGGAAGACAGAGGAGCCTGCTCTAAAATTAGCCTGTGTTCTAAGCCATGTCTCACAAAATGATTTTGAGGCTGTGGTGGTGTAAACCAAGCCCCAGTATTGACAGAAGGATGAGAGAACCATCAGCTCGGGCAGGGAAGGATCCAACCCCTGCACATCACATCCCTCTAAGGTTACAGACAGTGGAGTCTATAAAACTCAACCTAAAAAGGCTCTTATTTCTCAGAGGACACAAATGTAACAAGCTTTTCCTGATGGCAAAAATCCAATTATTGTAGTAAAGGTTGTGCTCAGTTATTTCTCACTTCGTGTCAAAGCAAATTGTAAAATGAGGTGCCTGGGAACTCTGCTGCTCTACCTTTACTGGTACATACACTTACATTCTCCCTTTTTTGTTGTTGTTAGTAAGAAAACAGAAGGAAAAACTGAAGGGGAATGTCATCACATACTGGCCAAGAATGTGATATATAGATTTTTTTTTTTCATTTTTATTTCTCAAGAACTGCAAAGAAAAGTTTCGTGTAGATTGGATCAAATATATATTTTTCTTTGCTGACAGAAATAAAGTTATCTTCATCTCTATTGGATTTTTTTTTTTCTTAGATAGGAGTATATGTTAAACCAGTCCAACTGCTTTTTCTATTTGTTTGGCAGAGGAAAAGAAAAAATTCCACTCAAAACTAAAGGCTAAAGCAATTATTCCTGGCTGCATCTTTGTTTTCTGGGAAATGACAGTAGGGCTGGTGAGGAAAACTAAATTATTTTTTTAGGAAATCATGTACAGTAAGAATTGGTGAATTTTCTGCACTGACCATTGAAAATGATGGATGCCACAATTCTCCCCTTCAGTCATGGAATCAGTGAGGTTGGAAAAGATCTCAAAGATCACCCAAAGGGTCCAAGCTGTTCCCAATCCCCACCTTGTCCCCAGCCCAGAGCCCTGAGTGCCACCTCCAGCCCTTCCTTGGACACCTCCAGGGATGGGGACCCCAAACCTCCCAGGGGAGCCCATTGAGCTCCCACCAGTTTGACCTCCTTGGACACCTCCCTCACACTCCTACAGCGGCTCTAAAATGCCTTTTCCCCTTCTTTTTCTCCTTTTTAACTTCCCTTTCAGATGTTATGAGGGTATTCCAACCAACACCCACCAGGATGAGGTCTCATACCCCAAACACCAAGTTCTTCTCTCCTTTTTGTATCATAACAAAGGAATTTTCTTGCATTTGGATTCTGACATACAGAATGCTGTTTCTCTTTCTGCAGTAGCTGACATTTCAAGGTTGGATGGGGCTTGGAGCAGCCTGGGCCAGTGGAAGGGGTCCTTGCTCATGGCAGGGGTGAATGAGATGAGCTTTAAGATTTCTTCCCACCCCAAACCATTCCAGGATTCTGTCGTACCTTATAAACCCCTCCCATGCATCTCTGTTCTTTAGGATTTCATGCAGTGTCTGCATTAATTTTCTGCTCAGGCCTTCTAAAGCTGGGCTCCCTGCTTCACTCACACTGATGGAATATGGAAATCCATCTCAGGAGGGATCTCACACACACTTTGGGCAAGCCCAGCCTGGATCCTGCAGTGGGACCTAAGCTGGGAAGCAATTCATGGACAGAACCAGAGCCCAAGAGCAGCTGTAGCAGCAGAAAATCCTGGGCTGCCTCCCTTTGCCAGGAATAAACTAAAACACAGCTTAAAATCAGGGATTTTTCTGGGCAGCTCATTCTGACTGACCTGGCTCGAGATGACCTAACTCAGTGAAGGAAATTCTTTTCTGGCATTTGCTGAACAAGACTAAATCAAACAAACAAATCAGAAAGCCACCACTTATTAAAGTCTGACCTGCTGCCTCTCAGATTGAACCAAAGCCAGATTCTGCTTCACATCCAGAGTCATGAATAAGTTCTCTGTCAAATGGGCACTGCTAAGCCACATATAAAATGTAATTAAGCACAAAATCCAGCTGCCTTCATATTGAGGGGATAAAATAGCACCCAGTGGAGGAAAAGACAGAAAAATTGGGCCCAAAACTTACATTGAAAGCAGTTTACATGAAAAAAAGCTATTGAAAGAAATGACCATGTAATGTGAATACTCTATTTTGAAAAGTAGTTAGTGCTCACAAAACTTCACTACCCATCAGCTGGGAAGGTGCTACATCCACATTTGAAAAGAATATGTTTGAACATATTAAGTGAGCATCTGTCTTCAGCTGGAGAGCACTAATTTGGTATTATTCTGTTGAAGCTGACAGTTGTTTGCTGCCTGCTAACAGCCTGACCTGCATTCAGACAGGAATTTCCCCAAACAAGCATTAAATGTTGCTTTTAGTTTTGGGAGCTGGGGCAATCCCTTCCCAGCTATTCAAGAAGATTTCCCATTTTAATTGTGATTGGGAAACAGCAAGAAGGGGCTGTCATTAGTGGTTCCACTTAAGTGTCTTCATTTGCATTTAGTTTTGGGTTTTCATCCTGAATAGCTCAGAGTGAGACCCCTTTCCAGGTTTGAGCCTTGATATTCAGTAATAACCAAAATGCACCTTCAGTAATAGGGTTTGTTTGGTTTTTTTTTTGTTTGTTTTGTTTTTTTTTGGGTTTTTTTTGTTTTTTTTTTGTTTTTTTTGTTGTTTTTTTTTTTTTCCCACTGAAAACTCTCCCCAAACCAATGAAGCAGCCAAATCTCAGAAATCTCTGCAGGGTGCAGTTCTATCTGACATAATGCTCTCAGTAAGACTAACACAGAGCAGACAATAAACCACCATTTGTAGGTGGCCAGACCTCAAGGCTACCTCCACCCAAGTGTCTTTTGCTCACCCTGCAAGGCTTTTAATAATGCTGTGACACTGCAGACGTGCTTACAGCAGCTGATATTTATTTACTGACCCCAATTTTGTGACACAGGTCGGGGCTCTTTGTCAGACACCAGACAGGGCCTTGCCCACTGGCAGCTGTCAGAGTCCTTAAGTCCATTTTCATTTATCTCCACAAAAAATCATGCCCAAGTCACGAGCTGCAGGGCCTGACTGGCAAAGTTTAGAGCAGGTTCATCCCTCAAATTAAAATTTTATAGAGCCCTGGCTGTCAGAGCAATTTGCAGGCACGCTGAGCTCCATCAGGGCTGCTGACACCCTGAGCCTCCAGCCCTGTCTGCAGCCCCAGGGACCCCCAGCCCTGGGCACCACCAGCAGGAGCTCCTGCCCCTCTTTGCCTTCTCCTTCACCCCAGCACATCCCTGCTGGCCTTTCCCTTTGGATTGCATGCCATGCATTTGTTCTGTGCAGCCAGGTTTATGATGGCTATTTATGCCAAGTCTCCGTGGTGGGTGCATTTATCAGCCTGGCTGACAACAGGTATAAACCATCCCTTAAATACACCTGTGAGTGCAGAGCCAATAAAAATGCTGTAATCCTGAGAAGAAAGCATCTTTTTGGAGACAGACAAACAAACCCAAAGGAAACAGACAAGTTGATTTGAAAGTAAACTCTGAAAAAATGAAATGATTCCCGTGGAAAACTCCAATAATCTGGTTTTAATATTTAGGCTGCTTTAAACAGCATGCAGATTAAATTCGATATAGATGGAACTGCAGCCTCTATTTATTTGTATTCATACATACAAGAGCAACATAAAACCCTCTGGAGTTTGTGAAGGAGTCTGTAGCGAATTTGCAAATAACCATATCTGCAGCAGCAGTGTATAATGGACCAGTATAATATACTGGGGAAAGTTGTCACTTGTTTGGCAATTAACACTGATATAGGAGGGAAAGGAATGAGAGGATATTAACAGATTAATCTTGGGGCCATTTAGACTGCACTGAAGTGAAATGACGATTTTTTTTTTCTCCCACTCCTGTTAGATCAGTGCCCTCTGCTGCTCAGTGCCTGGCTCTGGCAGCTCCACTGCAGCACACAGCTCAAACCCATGGAAATACAGCCTGGGATTTACACCGAGGGAGGGACCCCACAGGGATCTGTGCCCTCAACACCTCCTTTCCAAGGAAATACAGACAACTGGGATATTTAGCAACAAGTTCTCCTGGTAATGCTGCCCAGAAATAAAAGCATCTCTCCATATCATAAAATCAGAAAATCATCACATTGTTTCATATTAGAAACCAAACCCCCTCTGGTTGTTGCTAAGCTTCACCTTCTTCTCCTTTTTGATCAAGTGAAATGTTTTTAATACATTATGAAAAAGTGATTTGTGTTCATATTGCAGCTGTACATTGAGATGAACTGTCTCACTTTGCAAACAGCTCCTGCCATGAGATTTGGCTGCTCCAAGAGCGAGGGAATTCATCAGGACAGTAAAACCAGCCCATGAACTCATAAAGAAATGGTCCCTAACTTTCAGCACTTCTTACTCACAGGATCTTACCTGCAATTGAGTGATGTCACAACTGGAAAAAGCCACAGAAAATGATGAAGATTCTATTAGCTTAAAAGTACCCCAAAATCTAAAAAAAAAAAACCCCTAACCAAATCAAAACAAAAAACCCAAAACCAAACTATGAAAAAGCATAACAAAAAGAGAAAAAAATAGTTAACTGGAAAGCCTGACAGCATCCTGAGTTTAAACACGGACTGGAAGAAGGAACAATACTCCATAAAGAATACAAATGCACAAGGGAATTATTACTGGAGTCTATTAATAAACTTTATATTTCATTCCTTCTCTTTAGATTGAATTTTCAGCTTCTAAGCTCTTTACAGCTTCCTGAAAGGAGCTTGTAGCCAGGTGGAGTCAGGCTCTTTTCCCAGGTAACAAGTGATAGGACAAGAAGAAATTACCTTGGGGAGTTTTAGATGGGATATTTGGGGAAATTTCTTCACCAAAAAGGTTTTTAAGCACTGGCAGAGGCTGCCTTGGAGGGTTTTAAAAGCGGTGCACGTGTGGCACAAGGGGACATGGGTTAGTGGTGGGATTGGCAGTGCTGAAGGAACACTTGGGCTCAATGACCTTGAGAGGGCTTTTTGAACCTAAACAATTCTGTAATTCCCTGCCAAAACATGTCTAGAAAATAAAGAGGATCTTCATAATTGCTTTTCCCAAGCTGTGGTACTTCTCAACTCCTCCTGTGCAGGATCCTGAGCACTTGGTCACTGTATGACAATGTCTTGTGCTTATTCCAGTGGGTGTTGACACTGCTCAGAAGGCAACCAGGAAAAAAAAAATCACTGGCCATTAGTGAGAGGTGGAAATGAGGAGCTGAAAGCTTCTTCACCTGTCAGGAATCCTTTTAAACAGAGTGAACCCAGGTGGCAAGGACATTGGGATGTGGGGACAAGTCTCAGTGCCTGGTTGAACATCACAAAGAGCAGGCCCTGACCCACCTGGAACACCCCAGCGCTACTGGGAAACCTCACCAAAACACAGCTGGAGGGACAAAGGGAACAGATGTTACACTTCTGGGGATAAATGGGACACCCACACCGGGCTCTGAGTGTCCTGGATGTCACCAGCAGGAGGAACCTCAGTGCAGGGCCACAGCCTGGAGCCGAGCCAGCGGCTCCCAAATAACACAGCAGCTGCTGGGGAACCTCGGGAAAACTCAGGAAATAACCTCTCACCGTGCTCTTCTGTAGAACATGCCACTTTTTCCCTGCACTTCCATGCTAATTAAGCTCCTGGCTGTGCCTCCTCCTCTCTGATCCTTCCCCTTCCCTAAGTGAAATGTCAGGATTAGTGCTGATTCAGTGGCGCCCGCCAGCCGCGCTTTCGGGAGCTCGCATTTAAACACAACCCCGCTGCTGGCAAGGCCCTCCCTGGCACAAGGAGAGCCAGAAGTTTGGCAACTCCAGGCCAACATGGGCAGCAGATGTTCTTAATGCCAGCTTCCCTCTAATTGTCAAGCAGCAGCAGCAGCAGCACAGCGGGAAGGGAGGATACCATAAATCTCCAGCGTCGGAGCAACCCGCGAGCGCATCAATCCTGCCACTTGTTAGCAGAGTTTGCTGACAATCCCCGTGCCCTGTTGGGGAGTGCAGGGTGTGCAGCTCCCTTTGGCTGCCTGAGGACAGGCACAGCCAGCTCAGGCTGGGCTGGCAGGCCCAGGTTGTTATGAGAAGGTTCCTGCCCCATGGAAAAATCGCGGGGGCCGGTTTGGAGCACGTGGATGGATCCTGCAGAGAGCAGGGCCTCGGTGCCAGGCATCCCTGCCCAGCAGCACGGGGTTGGCACATGGGATCTGAGTTCTGAGGATGTTGTAGCCCTAACAGCTGCTCCTTCACCTGCAAATAAAGCCCCCAGTGCTTCTACAGCTGTGAGGATGGAGTCAATGGAAAAGCGATCAACCTACGAACATAAAAACATAATTCTGGCTTTGTGCCCTCACTTCCTCCATGCAGCCACCCACCTCCTCCTTTCCTCCATCCCAGTGCACAAATAGAAGGTTTCCTGGGTGGACAGGGGTGTCCTGGGCCCCACAGGAGGCTGGTGTGGCTCCTGTAGGATCAGCCACCTCTGCTCTTGCCTCGGGGTGCTGAACCCGCTGTTGATGTATTTTCACAGGGTTGGGAAAACATTTCCTCTGATTTTTCTACAAAGTAAATCCATGCAATGAGATTCCTCATCCTCAAGATTATGGCATCAGCCTTGCACATCATTTTTCCTAGCTGGAGGCATTAATGCCACAACTACTCCCAGGAGCAGGGATGTCCAGGAACATTCCCTGCCCCTTGTCCATTCTCCTTGTGCTGCTTTCTCTAAACATTAAGGGTTAAACCACCAACACAAAATCATGGCTTGGAGCTGACCTGGAAAGCAAAGTTTATGAAACATTTATTTGCTGCTCTGACATCTGGAGGGAGATGCATCATTTAGGTCATGAATTTTTCTGTTTGGATCCAAGCTGATTGCTCACCCTGCCATACTCCACCCTCTGCTCCCCTGCACCTTGCAGCACACAACTAATTTTAAAGAGAGGGGAGGTTGACCCTTAGGAAGGCTTGGAAAGTTAAGTGTTTCCCTTTCTTTTTCAAGAAGCAGGAAACAAGACTGTTCTCAAGAAGAAAAAGGTAAGGAATGAACATTTGAAGAGTGAGGAGTCAATAGGGAGGAAATAAAATATTGTATATTTATGAGTCAAATGAAAATGTGTCCTTTTGTACCTTGCAGGCAGAGGAATCTGAACTGAGTTAATCAATCACCACACTATTGAAGGTTAAAAAAAAAAAAAAAAAGGCTTATCAGTAAGCAGGTGGCAAAGGAGGCAGAGGGAGGGTCAGACACACCAGTCCACCTGGTCTAACCCCCCCAGGATACATCCAGCTAATTTAAATCCACACAGCAACATCCTTCTCAATACAGCTAAACTGAATTCCTCAGCCTAGAGACGTTGATTGTCCAACTTTTCTTATCCTTGTTTATAAAGCTGAAGGATAAGGACTTGGCTTGCTGTGGTCAATGCCACTGCAAGAAGTTCTCTCTTTGGCAGCAGTGCACTCTCAGCCCCCACATAAATGTTATAGGAAAAGTGGAAGGGTGTTTGCAAAGGAAAGGGTGAAAACTGCCAAAAAAAGTCAAATCCCATCCAGTTCTGCTTATTACAGTGCTTCCCAAGACAAAATCCCCTCAAGGAAGATACTGTGTGAAAACAGGAGCTGCTTCTCTCTCTGACAGAGAGCAGATTGACAGATTCTGTATTTATTTTTAAAAAATGCCTAACTAAGCATCATTAGTCACCCATCATCCATATTTCTCTGCCTAAATGAGAGTGCACAAAGTTACAGAGTCTCCAGAGAAAGCAATTACAATATTAATTTCAACTAAATGACAACTAGAAGAAAAAAAAAATCATCTTGTTTAAGGACTTCTCTTAGATCCTGATTAAGAAAACAACTTCAACACTGAAAACCACCAATCACCAATACAATATTTAAACGAGCTCCCTGGAAGGCACTGCAAGGAGCAAGATCCATGTAGGAATACATCTCAGTAGGAATGAATGTGCAGGTTTTTGAGTCTGAGTCACAGGCTTGGAGCAGAAAATAGGCTGGAACCTGGAGGTGGGCACCAGGCACATGTGCACAGTCAGCCTGGTGATCCAGGGGGTTCTGCTGGAATCTTGGCACTGAAATCCATGGAGATTTAATTTATACCCTGCTCCTGGGTCTGTGATAGCTTTCAAGCAAAGTCCCACTGAAATCCTAAATGATTCTTGCCATTAAAATCCCATAGACTCACAGGAATCATGGTGGGAAGGGACTTCAGGAGATCACAATTTCCCCATTCAAAGTAAAGCTCTTCCTGCTGGGTTAAGTAAAGTGAAGCTTTTTTCTAATTAAATTCTGAAAATCTCCAAGGATGGAGGTTCTGCAGCTCCCTGGGCAGTGGCTCCAGAGCTGCTGGAGAAAATTTGGAGAAAGGGTTTCCCATCCTTTCCTAAACTGGAGAGCTCAATGAGAACCAATTCCCTACCACCAACATCTCCCTTGTGAGTTTTCCTTCTCAGACATTCCTATGGTCTCCCATCCTCACAACACCAAATATTTATCCCAAATTTTTTAGCTGCCAAATACACCTTGAAATATGTTCCTGCAAACACCAAGACTGATGTGATGTTGTATTTTAACTACACTGACTGGTTCGTGACTTGGGCTTTGCTGGTTTTTTTTTTGTTCCTGGCAAAGTAGCACCCACTAAAAACTGGAATAAATCTAAAATACCCAGGAAAAACAAAACAAAACTAAACAAAACAAACCACAAAACGTCCACCCCAATTATTTTGACATATTTCAAGGGATTTCCCATTTCAGACCTGCCTCTTAGATCACTTAGGCCTGTTTAAAAGTTGCCCTCAAAAGGAAAATCCAACAAAACCAAAGAACCCTCAGCCTCAGGAAGGTCCAGATATCCATAATTTATTGTGGAACTCACCTTTCTTTCCAAAGACTGCAAATGCTTCAATTCCTCTCTCTGCTGGGTTAAATGACACCTGGTTGAACACAATTTCTGGGACACATTGCAGCTTGGAAAATTTCAGTATTTTTTCAGGAGCTCTGTGATATTTGCAGTTGGCTTAGGAAAAAAAAAAAAAAGAAAAGTGTAAAAGCTGTTTCATTCCCCACCATTGTCATGTAATATCATATAATTTCATATATAAATGAAGATGTAAATAGAAGGAGCCAGATAAGAGCTGTATCCTATTCCTTGAAACTTCTCTCTGTGCCTTCAGATGTGGCAAATTCAAGTTTCTGACTCCAATTAAGCAGCTTCATCTCCATGCTTCAACCCAGGAAACAAAGAGGTAGAAGGGGCTACCATATGTCTGGGGTTTCAGTTCATTAAATCCTTGATGGTGCAAAACCTTTTGAGAGCAACTACCCCATAAAATTCATACAAAGCTATGGTTTGTGTTGTTTGGAAGAATCTTATTAAACATTTTCTCCAAAGAAATATTCCAGCCCTTTGAGAATCAGCATGACACTGCCATGAATTATTCACGCCAGGCTCTGTGAGATGGGCAAGTTTCCTGCCAAGGCGTGCACAGTGAGGGGTGGTATAAAACTGAAATTGGAATGTGGAGAGAACTGATGGGAAAGATTTCAAAGATCATCTCTTTTGGAAAAAAAAAAATACCCAACAAAAAAAACAAACCAAAAAGCACAACTTCAGACCTTTAACCTTGCTCCTTCACAGCAGAGAGCCTCCTAAATGTCCTGCTTCACATCCACTCCCAAATTCCTCAATTTTAGGCTGTGCTCACACACAGACACTTAAATGAAGCCACAGTGATGGAGATGTGAATTCTGAGAGCCACTGGCAAAACTCATCCCAGGGATTCTCAGTGAGGCTGAATCTCGGGAAACTCTGGTGAGGTTTCTTTTAATCACCCAGTTGTGTTTGCTGACCCCAGAGCCCCCAACCCTTGGCTGATCCCAGCAGGAAAGGGATTGGGATTCTGCCCCTCTCAGGTGATTTCCCACCTGCAGAGCTGCCCCAGGCCTGGATCCCAGCACAGGGAGGAGCTGGAGCTGCTGGAGAGAGCCCAGAGGAGGCTCCAGGATGAGCAGAGGATGGAGCAGCTCTGCTGGGAGGAAAGGCTGGCACAGCTGGGATTGTTCACCTGGAGAGGAGAAGCTTTGGGGTCACCTCAGTGTGGCCTTGCAGGGTCTGAGGGAGGTATAGGAAATATGGAGAGAGGCTGTTTACAAGGGATGGAGTGTCAGGACACAGGGAATGGCTTCCCACTGCCAGAGGGAAGGGATAGAGGAGGGATTAGGAAGGAATTGTTCCCTCTGAGGGCAGTGAGTCCCTTCTCTGGCCCCAGAGCAGCTGTGGCTGCCCCTGGATCCCTGGCAGTGCCCAAGGCCAGGTTGGACATTGGGGACAGCCTGGGACAGTGGGAGGTGTCCCTGCCATGGCTGGGGTGGCACTGGGGGGGATTTAAGGTCCCTTCCATCCCAAACCATTCCATGACCATGGAAGCACTCCCTGATGACTCCGCAAGGCTCTTCCTAAATCAGCCCAGCCACACAGATGGAGAACCAGAAACCCAATCAGACCTAAACCCAAAAATCCAATCAAATTAATTGAGACTAACTCAGAAACTGACAACTAGAAAGAACCAAATGAAAATTACAGTCCAAAACCTATCATTTTTTGACTCTTATGTCCAGGTTTAGATGCTGATGCAGATGAATCAGGATTTATTTTGTCCCCCCAAATGCACTGCACTGAATAACTGATGAAAGGCACATTTTAAATAATACAAGAGGCAGGAGGAGGTTTGACCATCACTAATGAAAAGCAACCCAGCACCACCTCTCATTGTTTTGGTGGTATTTGCACGAGGGGAGAAACAGCCCTGTAAGCACAGAGAGTTGATGTGAGTGATTGCTGAGCACATTTTAATAATTAATTCCACAAATAAGTGAAGTCTATTTTAATTTCACCTTAGACAGCATTGCTGTCTCACTGAAGGAAACTGCAAACTCTCCTGTTACTGTACCCAACGCTGACACTTTGGAAACATTACAGAAAACAGCAGGAAAGTAATGAAAAATATATATAGTGCTGAAACTTCTGAGCTGTCCAAAGTGCTCCTGAAGATCCTGCAGATAATCTTTAGGGAATAATCCAAAGAGCTCTGTTCTATAAAGTCACATTAAATGACTGAACATCACGCTGTGATTGAAAAGTCATGCCCAAAAAATGCTGATCAGTTTGATTGGACATGGATTCAGTTCCAGTGCCTCAAAAGGCCTGTAAAGAACAGCTTAGTAAAGAAAAAATGGAATGACTGAGGCCACCAAAGTGATCATGCTTGCATGTTTCAAACAGCAATGTAATGGAATTAGTTATCTGTGAAGGAACTGCTAAGAGGATCGTGGGGGGAAAAAAAGAGTTTGGAAAGCTCTGTTTTCCTTCAGCTCAGATAAAGCTGGCTTGTCCTGTATTTTGACTTCTCAGAAGTTTCTATAAAGGCCTTTGGCATCATGGCTAAAACCACAACAGGGCTTTGCAAAGCTCCAAGGTGTCCATGCTTTGGTCAAGGAGGGTTTCATGCCCACGGAGGAGCTGAGCTGAAACTTCTGAGAAGGGAATGTTTCTACATTTTCCAGCTTCTTCCCAAAAATAAGGGTTTGGTACTCTCAATTTCCAAATGTGGGTCCTTTTCTTGTTTGGAGAGGTGTGATATTTTTTCCCTCCTTTCTTCCAAAGGAAATTGAGGTCATATTTGGAAATTTCACGTATTTGGGGGGAAATCTTCTTCAGCAGAGCAAGTCCTGCTTCCAGAGGGGAAGGAATCCATTTTTTGAAGAAATTAAAGGATTTTCACCACTATGAGGTCACTAATGTTGTGATACCTGAGAATTCAGGGCCCTATTCCAGTTTCAAAAAGGAGCATCTGTGGACACACCACCCATCAGCTTTTCTTATGAGAGAAAAGCTGCATTTTCTTACAAGATCTTTTCATTTTGAGCTAAAAGGATATAGAAACTGGGTTTCTTATTATTATTATTGTATCAGGTAAAGATATTCCTGCCATGCTGAAATGTTGCACTTTAAAAACTGAGATTGTACTGGGGACCCTTGTCCTTTCTCTGAGCTAAGACCTTTGGCATTTCCCTGAGATCACATAAGCAAAGGATGTTAGAAATGTGTTACTGAGCTGTCCCAGCCTAAAATATATTCTGCAAATACATCTCCTGGTTCTGTAAATAAGGTTACTACACACAATCCCACAGGTTCCAGTATTATATGTACATAATAAAGCTGCAGATCTTATTCAATTTCCAGGTATTTTGTGAGGAGAGCTACTGGCATATCCTCAAGGGCCAAATATTTCATTCAAAGGCAAGGAGATATTATCATACTCTGAATAGATATAGTAGTTAGTTTGTACAGCATCTCATAAAAGGGTAATTTGCAGACTAGAAGGAAAAAAAAAGAGCTGCTTTAAGGAACACAGGGAATATTTATGTAGCTACACAAATTACTTGGTTGAGTATTATTCCAGAGACTTATTTTAGAAACTGAAATTACTCCTTACAATGTAACTTTTGCCATTATTATTATTATTATTATTATCACTTGCACTTAAAGATATTAAATCCTTGCCTTGAAGTTTGGCTCTTGAACAGGCAATTATGATTAAAGCACTTCATCTTCTTGGCCCCTTAATTCATCACAGCAACTAGCCAAATTCCACAGTAATTCTGGAATAAATGGAGCTGGCCCAGGCAACCTCAGTGCAGCACAGCAAGTCCAACCACAGGCTGAGCACATCCTTGGTTTTCTTTCAGTGACAACATCCCTGCTGCTTAAATGTTCATTTATTGGATGTCAAGCAGTACCTTGCAAATAGCAGACGAATCAGGTTATCTGGAAAATGAAGTTATTTTCCCATTTTTCAAACCAATTGTGAAAATAAACTTAATTATTAAAGTGAAGGAAACAGGTTTTTCCTCATGCTTAGCACAGATTGCTCGGGGTGGTGTTTTCATTCCTTCTGTGCTTCCCTGTCTCTCAGAAGAGCATGGAAAATGTTATCCTGAAGGTTTCATCATTGGAAAACTGGAATTAGAGCTCAGTGAATACAAGATTGAAATGCTGCTGCTCACACAGGGCAGCAGAGGGGCTGCAGCACTCAGTGTTAATATGTTCACTTTAATAATCAACTTAATGGAGGCCATTCCTTCAGACAAGATGTGCCTATCACTGTTGTATCTTATCTGTCTTTCATACATTTAGTCAATATACAATGATGCTGAACATATCTGGGCAAACATAGCTAATTTTTTACCCTGAAAGATAATCAATAATATTTCCTTCTGCAGGTCTCAGTTAACTCTTGGAAACAAGGGACAGCACATAACTGTTACTTCTTCCCTGCCTGACATCTGGGGGGTTCTAATTTTACATTAAGATTATTGCTGAGCCTCGTGGTGACACCTCTGCATCATGCAAAAACCCAAGAGTTGTTCTGAAGATGTTACTGGAAAAGTATTTTCAAGCAGGAAAAGGCTCTCCAAAAATACCCCTGATTTTCATGGGAGCATGGATCAGGAATCTGTGCCCTGGGCTGCAAATCCTCTCTGAACATAGAGGTGAAACACCCCCAAAATTCAGGTGGTGTCATTGTTTTATCTGTGCCACAGCATCCACGGGATGCTGGAGGACACAGCTTGGGGAAGTGACTGGACTGAAACCCAACAAAATGAAGCTGCCTTCACACTTTCCCCCTCACTGCTGTTGTCCTGGCCACAAACAGGAACTGCAGGACAGAAATCCTGACTGGAATTCTGTGAAGAACATGAAATGATGCCATCAGTAATAACTGGAGCAGGACCATGAAATAAGGACTACCATGAAATAAGGACTGCCATAAAATAAGGGCCACCATGAAATAAGGGCCACCTCCTAGGGACAACAGGGATGACAGAAATAATAACTAGAAGAGGATGAAAAGAAGGAATATATTCCTGGATGAATGGGAGCCGTGGCTGGAGCCTTTGAGCCGAGCTCACCTCCCTGGGTGTGCTTTGATCAGCAGCATCCCAGCCCTGGGAGTCTTTGCTCTGTCTCTTTTTATTACCACATTTCTTTTTCAGCTTTTTCCTCTCTGAAGGAGGTCATGAGTTTGATCATTTCAGCACAGCAGAGACCCCCAGCCCAGCCCAGCAGCAGAGGACCCTTGGTGGGACAGGCTGCTGATGGCCAGGACACACAATCCTCCACTCCTGACTCCAATTTATAGCTCCAAAATATCACAGTTCCACAGGCAATGACACAGAGATGCTGCAGGATTGACATTCCTTAGGAATCCCTTCCTGATGATCAACACACCCTCTGTGAAATAATTATATTTCATTCATTTCTCTGGGTTGTAATTCTCCATAAGGATAAATGGAAGCCCAAACAAACAAATAAGCAAACCTAAAAAAGGGTTGCATGATCAAAGTTCCATGTTAAGCTCCTGATAATTTCCTCCCAAGTCCCTCAAGTGGAAAGCAGAATTCTTAAATAAAATTACAGCTCCCTGGGATTTACAGCCATTTGGCAGCTAATGCATTATAACACAAACACCAGTGAAAGACAGCCTGACAACACTCAAAATATGGACATATTACAGTAAGGAAGACCTCATTAGAAACCCTACAAAAATGCTTTCCACATGTTTCACAAAAAGTGGGATGTGTGCTCACTGATCATGAGTTTGCCCAGTTGTGGAAATCACATTTGGAAATATTGAGAGTTAAAAAGAACATTTTCTGTTTTTTAGGACTTGGAAACTGAGGACAATCTGTCAGCTGCTCAGGGAATATATTTTTTGTCCACAGTAACCCAAAGGGACCATTATTTGACAAAATTCTCTCCAAAAATAACTCTGAATGTTGCTTGTCTCATTGGGAAAATGCTGCACTTGCAAAGGCGCTGACTTTTGGCAGAGGTTTCTGTAGTGATAAGAACAAAGAAACACTCATTAAAAAACCAAGCCAACAAACCAACCACTGTTAGATAATTAAAAGAATGCTTGTTTTCTTAATTTTAACACTAAAGAGCTACAGAGCACATTAAGAAAAACATTAAAATAAGATTTGTAGGCTGGTGAGTACTCAGGAAAAGCATAAAGGTGTTTGATAATGGATTTGGATTAAAAAGTGATGCTATCCTGCCAGTTGTATCCCATTGAGTTGGATCCTGTGGATTAAAAGTTAACTTAGAAATCTGACTTGGCTCCACCTAAATCAATAGAATTCCATTTACTTGCTGGTGGAATATTGATAATCAGGCTCATTAACTTGAAATGAGCAGAAATTGATTTACCAGGCAGGAGGAGGAGCCAAAGCAGACTCCCAGTCCTTGGAACCTTCCTCAGAGAACTTTTACACATGAAGGAACCCAATAAAAATTTTAATAACCTTACCATGAATAAAGTGAGGAACTGTCAAAGAATTATTTCCCTGGAGAGGGGGAAAGCTGGAATTTGGAAGGAAGGGAAAGAAAGAGTCAAAGGAGAGTCTGACAAAGGGAATTTTTGGAAACATTCTAGAGGCTGCAGCAGGGGAGAGAGGAAAGGGGTTGGGAAATCCTTTGGGAGCCATTCCCTGGTTCAGAGATCCACATTCCAACCTGGTTGTCTGTTGTTCCCAGGGACCTGCACCTCACAAAGTGTTTTTTACTCCTAGCCAGGTCTAGGAAATAAATATTGGCCTAGTTTGTGAGAAATATCAATATCAAATTTCACCTGCTGAGGAATGAAATGCAAGGTTAAAAACTTGAACCTGGGGGAGAATGGGAAAATGGAGTGGGAAAGTTGCACTGCAAACATTGCAGCCTGGAGATTTCCCCGAGTGAGTGATTTGATGGACTTCATTCAGGTTTCATTTTCCAAGAGATGGATTTAAATTCCGAACAGAAGTTGTCATTTAAACCATGAAAAGCAGATGTTAAATACAAAGTAAAACTCTACTTAAAAATATAGGATTTTAACAGGGAAAATTGCCAAAAGCAGCTCTATTCCCACCACACCATTTATTTTCACATTTCCTTAACTCCTGGTGGGAGATCAGGCTGGGAGTAGCCAAGAAGATCCAGCAGCTCTGCAGTCTCCAAAGCCCTTCCACACTCAGTTCTTACTGGACTATTGGATTTTAATGTTTTGTTTTGTTTTCATAAAGGCATTGGCACTTTCTTTTGAAACACAAACAATTTACACACTCAACATTAACGTGCAAGTTGTGTTGGTAATGCACAATCCAAGTCCCTAAAATCCAACAGCGCTTTCATTCAGGAGATCCAACACCCAATTAAAGGTGAAAAACAGGGCAGATATTGTTGTTGCTAATTTAGGCAATTAAATAAGAAATTAATCTGGAAAAATACAGAGACAACACAGGATTTTGATGGTTTCTTTAAAGTCATGAAGCTTTTGAAGAGAAAATAAAATGAACAAAACCTTTCCTCTGTGGCTTAAGCAAACTGCAGTTTTGTACAGTGGACTGCAAAACCTTTCATCATTCTGGTGAATTTTCCCTGAATTCCCAAGTGTTCTCGTGCACTGCAGACACAAATCCAGGCCAGCAGCATCCCCTGATGGAGCTCCCCAGTGCCAGGGTGAGGGATTCTCCCAGCCCTGCTCAGTATTCTCCTGCTGCTCCTCGGGATAAGATCTCCCCTCCCTCCTGCAGCAGCTCCATTCATTATTCCCGGATAGATGACCTTACATTTGGTGCTATCAAGCACCTATTGATTGAACGTTCATCTGACAGCCTTGTAATTACTCAGGTCAGCCCATTTACCCTCTTTAAATAATGGCAGAGCACAAGCTTTCTTCCAGCCTATTGAAACTTCCCCCGCCAGCCAGGACTTATTAAAAATAAACATTAACGATCCAAAGAGTAGCTCAGATGGCTCTTAAAAATTTTAGGTGCCAGTTAGGCAGACTTTACTGATTTAACAGAGTCTGATGAGAGGAGCTGCTGTTTAACTGCCTCTTAATCACTGCTGGGAGATAAATTATTCCCTCCTGTGTGGCAGCAGCATCACCCTGCTCCCTGCCTGGGAGAGGACAGAGGCACCAGCAGCCCTGGATCCAGTGAAATTGGGCTGGTGCACTTCTGTTCACTCCTATCACACTTAAAGGATGCTATGAAATAAGTTTGAACTTGCTGGTCATATGTTCTTTTCATGCTCTGTCTTCTCAGTCTTACCCAACTCCTCATTTCCATTCCCTGCCATGGGCTCCTGCTCACCCCCCCTGCCATTTACAGAGAATTTTGCCAGGGATAGGAGAGGGCTGGAGGAATTAGGGGGGTTGGATTGTTTTCCTCATTGTGAAATTGGATCTTTTGGAGAACAGTAAATAAATAGATTTAGTTTTTTTTTCCCATTAGCATAAATCAGACACAATCAAAGCGAGCAGCCAGTGATTTTCCATGCATTGATCAATTCCTGTCTTGCTGTGGAGATGGGATCTAATCTAGAGCTCCATCCTGCTGGATGTAACTTGGATTAAGAAAATATCAGCCACAGTTTTTAGGAAACACTCAGGACAATCTCTCACCAGCTGCTCCAGACCTTCTGTGTCGGCTTCCCAAAAATTCCGTGGTCCTTTCCCAAGGACCAGCTCCTTTCCCCCTGCAAAACCAAAGTAAAGAACATCCTGTGGGGTTCATTTCCTAGCAGCCAAGTGCCCCATGCTGGATTTCAGCCATCAGAAATCTGCCCTGGAATGCTGATGGCTCATTTGTATTAATTGCCTGGGACAGCCAAGGGCACTGCAGGCTGCTCCAAGTGCCATTTCCCTGGGCCTGCTTCCTACTTGCTGCTCCCAAAAGGGCACAAAAAGCCACTAATTGTTATATCCAATACTGTCTCTTTCCTGCAAGCAATACCGATTTAATTAAATTTACATGGTTTTAAGTGACCAGCTACAACTCCTCTCATCTGTTTATACAGGTCACTAGAATTGATAAATCTCCATTTCATTGCTGACATCTTCTTTTAAGTGCTCCCTTATTCCCCTCCTGACCTTTTAAAGCTGTTTTCTACCCCTTCCTGCCCAGCTGAGACTGGTTGAAATAAAGGTTTTCTCTTTCCCTCAGAGGCAGGACAGCAATCCACAAACCCCCAATCCCATTGCATGCCATCACTGCTGGGGGATTTGCCTTAACACTTTGAGCATGAAGTGTCTTTGAAGAGAAAATTTCAATATTTCCTTTTTTTTTTACCCATTTAAACCCACTGGAGCCTTTCACAGCTGTGTTGCCATTACCCTCCAGAGAACCCATCATCATTGTCATGGTGGTGTCACTGCTGGGATGCCCCAGCATGACAAAAACTCAAATAACAGCAGGGAATTCTGCTACTTTGAGCCCCAAACCAGAGAGGATGGAGCCCTGGGCAGCTGTGCCTTCCTGGGCCACCAAGAACCCTCTGGTTCCACTCCCCCAGCCCTGATCCTTCCCCAACACTCCAGCACTGGAGTTAAAGCTGATCCCATTCCCTCTGCACTGGAGTTAAAGCTGATCCCATTCCCTCTGCACTGGGGTTAAAGTTGATCCCATTCCCTCTGCACTGGGGTTACAGCTGATCCCATTCCCTCTGCACTGGAGTTAAAGCTGATCCCATTCCCTCTGCAGTGGGGTTACAGCTGATCCCATTCCCTCTGCACTGGGGTTAAAGCTGATCCCATTCCCTCTGCTTTCCCCAGGGCATCCAGGACCACACTTCCACAACTCAGAAACCTCCAAATCAGAGTAGAGGAGCTTAAAAGCTGCTCCAGTCCCAGCAGCTGGGGCTGGTGTTAGCTCAGCTCTGTGCTCCAGCCCCGAGGCAGTGCCCAAACACTGAATCCTTGTGCCAGGCTCCCATCCCTCCTGAAGCTGCCCTTCCCTGGGGTCTGGGAGCTGAGCTCCTGCCCCCCTCCCACCCTGCAGTCAGCCTGGCAGCAGGCTCACACAGCACAGGGAGGTGCTGCTCCCATCACCAGCCCTCCAAGCACAGCAGGTTGGCTTTCAAGGCTGGAAGGAATAAAATTGAAATAATTTTTGGCTGCAGCAGCTTGAAGAAGCTGAGCAGCACAAGTCCATCCTCAAAGGCTGAGCTCAGGGAGCAGCTGGTGGTGATGCCTTGGGAAAGCTGAGCTGGAACAGAGACTGGGCACAGCTGGAGAATAAAGCAGAGATTTATTGAAAGGCCTTCAGGGTACACCTTGGGCAGGACAAGAGCCTGGCCTGGGCTGCACACAAAGGGGACCCAAAATGGTCACAAAATGGACACAAAATGGACAAAGGGTCCCCAGGTCTCACCCTTTGATCAGTTTGGGTCCAGTTGCACCTTGGGGTTGAATTGTCCCATTCCAGCTCCAGGCTGGGAGCTCCCATCCTTCTTGTTCCTCCCTCAGCCACCCTTGTTTGTGCTTTGGGGCTGGAAGTTGTCCTTGGTGTGAGCAGGAAAAGGATTTGTTTTGTGTCCCTGCTGTGTGCAGAGCTGAGTGCCCCTGACTGTGAGCTCAGAGCTGCACCCTGGGCACCACAGAGCTGGGATACAGGGAGAGAAAACTGAAGGCATCAGAGGTGGTTCTGCTGCCAAAGGCTCCAGAGCTGGGCAATGTGGGAATGGCTGGGCATGAGATGATCTTTAAGGTCCTTTCCAACCCAAACCATTCTGGGACTGCACTGCCACCACCTGAGACCTCCATGACTCCTCCTCTCCTGCAATTAACAGGAACAACAATTTCTTGGGCTGTTTTGACACATTCTTCATAAGTTTATATGTTTAGGTTTCATTTTTTTTTTCCTGGCATGAAGAAGAAAATATCAGCAACACTTGTAAATCACTTTTATCTTAAGGTTTTAAAGCATTTCTGCAAAGGAAAGGGTCTCTAACCCCTTTTTCCTCACCTGAACAGGGAGATTTTCTTCAGAGTGCCCCATCAGCCCTGGAGATGTGTTTGATGTGGAGCAGACTGATTATCCCCCTGCTCCACGTGGGCTCAGTCAGAGACACAACTCCAAGCAGCCAAAAGGCAAATCTGGCCCAGTTTCTCCTCTTTCCCTCTGGGGAGAATTCAATCAAGAATTGATTAATGCTTGAATTCTCATCAAGAATTAATAAGTTCCTGATGTGGTGAAAACGAATAGGCTCAGGGAAGCAGCTAAGCTTGTTGTTTTGTATGGTGGAAAAGAAAAAAAAAATCCATATATTTGGTAACTCTGATGCAGTGGTGAAGTTAGAGAGGGGGAATTCTGAATTCCCTGACCCCTTATGATATTTTTTAATCATCTAATGAATGGATTGACTGAAGGCCAGCTCTCAGAGATGACTTGGGCTAATTCCAGCACTTCCCTCAAGCTTAGGTGCAATTCTCAAACTGCACACAAACACCTCAGGTGGGGATGTAGCACCTCAACACCACCACCACAGAAAAGCCTTGTCCCCAAAAAGGTGTCCCTAAAGGTTAAAAGTAAGAAAAAGCACAAAGTCAACCCTTTCTCATCAAAACCCTCCTCAATGTATCTGTACAGACTGAATAAAATGAGACTCAGCAGGTACTAATAATGATAAAGGTAAGAAATATTTAGTGACATTTTTTTACACTTCCTTTGACAGGCTGAAGATCTAAAATACCTTAAAAAAATAAAAAGAAGAAAGAAAAACCCATCATGTTTTAAGACTAATTGAACCAATAATCAAAGGCTGTCTCTAACTCCTGGACTGGGAGGTCAATTACAGAAATAAATCTGACAGCAGATAGATGGGAACAGTGTGCAATTACCAGTTAAAGACTTGATAATTATGGCAAGAATTAGTCTGCATTTTCAATGGCAGAAAACCCCATCAGTTCTTTGCAGTTATTATCTTGATTAGAAGAAGGAATGGGTTCAGCTCTGTCTCAGGCTGACAGAAAGCTCCAGGTACAAAGGGAGCTGAGAAGGGGCTGATGAAATGAGCCCATGGAGTTGGAAACTTCCTCAACTGGAAACTTCCATGGCAGATGTGAGAAAAAAAATTAATATTCAGCAAGGAGAAATGTGGAGAAATTGAAACTGGGAGGGAATAGGACTGAGAAATGTGTATTTTTATGAGGTTTGTCAAAATGAGTCCAAATGTGGGCTTTTCAAATGCTCAAATGCTCAGTTTTGAAAGGCAGAGTCAATGAGAAAGTAACAAATCTGAATATTTAAAGAATTAGCACTTTCTCCTTCCATTCCCCCAAGGCATTATGTAATCAAAAGGAAGAGGTTTTGTAACTATTTATTTTTAAAAGTGTGATCTGCAATGTAAAACTCTGAATAAATCAGACTAAACCTGGTGACCTTTATTCCTTGAGGTAAGCTGCACTTGTTTCTTTCCTTATTGAGATAATCTGAGAGCACAACACTTGAATTCTTCCTCTTATTTCTTAATTCTGTCACTCTGGGCCTCCAGGAGGTGGAAAGTTCAGAAAAGTTGGATCCAGGTAAAGCCAAGTAGATGCTGGGAGAATGAAAACCTTGGCAGGAGAGTGACTGATCCCAGCAGAGGAAAACAACATCCAGAAAAAATGGATAAAACCTGGGATGGGAAATAATCTACAGCCTCAGTCATAGAAAAAGAGCACTAAAAAAAACAAAAAAAAAAAAAAAAAAAAAAAAAAAAANAAAAAAAAAAAAAAAAAAAAAAAAAAAAAAAAAAAAAAAAAAAAAAAAAGTGGTTTTGAGATTTCACTAAATATTTTCCAAGAAACAAGTCAAGAAATTTTAAGTTCTCAACAACTGATGGTTGTGGGAAATGAAACAAAATATTTCCACTTCCAGGAGACAATTTCCTCCTCATCTCATCCTCATCCTGATGGGGCAACAATGAAAATGAGTGGCTTTAGCAGCTTCCATGGTGTTCCCCCATCCCACAATTAAATATTCCAGAGCTGTTCCCACTCAACACTTCCACACCCCTCTGCTGACACTCCTCTCTGCAGCACCTTTCTTTCCTCGAGGACTTTTTATTTTTTATAATTAGGTGAATTACTGTGTCAAATGATGTGATTTCACCGCATTTTATGTAAATTTATTTACTTAGTGGCCTCCAGGCTCCACGCTGAGCTTGGAAAATGTACTTTTCAAAATGATAAATAATTAACCAGACCTCCTGCACCACTGGAAGTTGTTACTCCACTCTCATTTTAAATAGTCCAGGAATATTTTTTTAATGCATGTTTCATATAAATTGCCACTTAGGGGAAAATAAATGTTCAGAACGGTGACTGCCTGAAGTCATAAAGGCTTACACATAGCAAGGTGATTTTTATTAGAAACTGCATTTATGCTTTTCATTATTTAATAAATAATCATAGAAAGAACTCAGCAGCAGCCTCATGTGTCCAGCAGAGATGCAAGGAGGGAGCAGCACCAGCAATTCCCAGGTTAAATCCCAGCCCAGGAGCAGCTTCAGGCAGGGCCCCACACCAGTAACACCCAGGGAGGGCCTGAATTCCTGCCCACATCTTCTCTTCACCACCCAGAGGAGCAAATGGGAACTTCTTTGGACAAATTATTCTGTTCTTTTTTTAAAAAAAAGATTTTTTTTTCAAGTACTATAAAGGCTGGAATCTTGGACACCTCGATCCATGCTAAATTCAAAATCCCATGTTCACCTGTCAATGAAATATAATTTCCCAAAGAGATGAGGAAAATTACAGGTGATGAGAAATATTCATGGAGAAGAAGCCTCAACACAGCACAGATACAAGACAGGCTGGAACTTTTCCAAGGAATGGAGGAGTTGAGGGATCAACAGAGATAAATCCTGAAAGAGTCAGGAGGGGGAAGAAAATAACAAAGCTGGCACAGGGGAGGCAGCCTGGCTGCCTTAGGGACAAACAAAATTTATTCCAGAACAAAGACAGCAGAGCAGCCACATCATCCAGCCAAGGAAAAAAATGGGAAAACCCAGCCCTGGTACAGCCAACCCCCTTAGGGGGGACCACAGCCCCTCAAATCTCCTCTGAAAGTTCTTCTGACATTCTCTTCCAGGTAAAGCAGCACCAATCCCTTCTTCCCACTGCTGGTTATCCTTACCTGGTCCATCTTTCCATGGGGCTTCCAGCAGCTCCAGCTCCATCCCCAGCCCAGGAGAGGTGTGGGAGCCACAGCCACATGAGCACCAGTGCAGAGCTTCCCACTCCAGAGCTGAGGCAAAGCCACTTCTCAGCCATGAAGGTAATTCCACCCCAAACTGGAAGGAAAAGCTGCTTTGGCACCAGGATAATGAGCAAAGAGGAACCTCCTGTACCTCAATTTCTGCAGGAGGAGCAGCTGGGGATGGCCCAGCTCTGGTCCTGTGCCAGCCTCAGCTGCCCTTGCTCCCCACCCTCCCACTCCTCCTCACAGCCCAGGTGAAGCACAGCCACCAAAAACATCCATTTTTAGAGTTTTAAGACAATAAAATTACTGCAAACAAGTTTTGGGACTTCCAAACAAAACCAGGTGGCAAAAGCAAAAAAAAAAAAAAAACAAACAAACCAAACCCACCCAAATTCAGGGTACTGCTGCCTATTTTCTGGTTTGAGATATTCCTGCCCCAATGTTCCAAACAAATGGTGAAGAACATGCTACAACCCCTGGGCTGGGAGGGATATGAAGCATAGAAATACAAACTACAGAAAAAAAAAGATAAAATGAAATACAAAGAGTGGTGGGGTTTTTTTACAGAAATTCCCATTTCCCCATCCAGGGCATGGGGTGGTGCAGCTCTCCTGGGTGGGTTTAGCCACATCATGTGGGATCCAAGCACTGCAAAAACAACCCCCAAGTCTTGTTAAGTGAGGCTCAGAGATCTGCAGAGCTCAGACATTTCAGCAGAGCTCAGACATTTCAGCAGAGTGAGGCTGCTGGTGCTTCCCTGGGGGTGTCTGAGTGACTTTCCCAGCTGATTTACACATGCTGAAATGGAAAAGTGATGATTTTTCCTTGTGAGGCTGAAGAGCAGAGTGAAATGTTGGAGCATTAAGAGGAATGCTCTGCCCCCAAAACAGATCTAATGATGACAACTTTGTCCCAAAAGCAAAATATCAAGTATTTTCAAAATGATACATAATTAACCAGAGCTCCTGCACCAGTGGAAGTTGTTACTTAGCTCTCATTTAAATAGTCCAGGAATATTTTTTAATGCATATTTCATATAAATTGCCTCTTAGTGGAAAATAAATCCCATATTTTATCCTTAAAGTCCTGGGAGATCTGCTCCCACACACCTGCTGGTGGCAGCAGCACCTTTATTCTCACTCCAGTGAAGCACATGATTGTTGGACTTTCTCCTCCCCATTATGCTATTGAGAAAAGTGTAAATCTCATTATTCCAGGATATGAATTACAATAAAACCTTCTTGGGATGCCCTTGATGCCTCCCTGAAAGGTGAATGCCTGTTAGCACAGGCCTGCATTCCCTCTGAGGGTATTCAGTTCTGGCAGGTGAAGAATGCATTGAAAAGGTCCTGAAGCCTTCCTGCTGAAAGTGAAGCAGCCAAAAACATGTGGCAAAAAAAAAAAAAAAAAAGGAGAATTTCTTTCACTGAAATACGGTGAAATACACTCAGAATAGTACAGAATATTTTGGTGAATAAACTCAGAACAGCACAGAAGCCACAACAGCACCAAGGATGGTGCTCAACACACTTGAGCATCAACAGATCTTTCAGATTCCTGTTAAGTATATTAAAAAAGGGTTTTTTCAGCAATATCAGCTGCCATGGGTTTGTCTGCTGTCCTTTAATGAGTCCTCAGTTTCCACAAATGAATTTGTGTTCACCTGCAGAACCTTCCCCATGGACAGACAGAATTAATCCTAGAACAGATTATTTATTGGTGATGGGCAGAGGGGAGGGAGTAATGAAAGAACCAAGGCATTTTCCTTGGCAAACAAAGCCCATTTGCTAAATTCCTATAAAATGAATACATAGGGATTTCAGACTTAAAGCCCAAGTGTAGTTTTCCTTAAAAAAAAAACAACAAAAAATGGTATTATTTGGCTTGTGTGCACCTGGCTATTTATAAGATTCCCAATATTCTGGTGACCTTTAATGAAGGGGAGTAGAAACTCTGTGTGCTGGGAGGTTTTGTGCTGGTAGCAAGGTGAATAAAACCTGTGAGAGATGCTGACAATATCGAGGGTGGTGGTTTGGTCCAGGAGGGGATCACATGGAATCACTGAGGAATTTGAACTCAGCCTGTTTGCAGGTCAGCTTCATCCTCCTTTGGTGTCACATCCTAGAGGGCTGATGATCCACGGTGTCCAAAAATCCCAGTGAAAGCCAAGGGCAGCTCAATCTTGATGTGAAACCAAAAAAAAACCCCCCACAGGTGACATCCTAGAGAAAGCTGTGAGTCACAATTAAATCAGATTCCCAGCAAATAAACAGCACCGAGTGCAAAAAGAATCAAACAAAACCCCCTCAAATCAAACAAAAGAAACTTGCTGACTGCAGCCAAGGCTTTTGAAGATTACATCAAGTCAAACTTTTATTAGCAAAGTCGTGTTTCATGTAAAATGAAAATATCTTTTCAAACCGTACGTGCACATCTGCGTGGTACAAATAGCAACTACAGTACAACACATTTCTCTAAACTTTAATCAATGCACACTAACATTTAGCTCCCAAAAAAAGTAACATCGTGATGGTGACACCACATTTGCTTTGATCTTTTTCTCATGAAATTACAAAGTCTCTTGTTTAAAGTCAGAACCATAATAATAATAAAAAAAAAAATAAAAAAAATAAGATGAACAGACAGAATGCTTTGGCTCAAAGCCCCCGAGGGGCTCCTGCCTGGAAACAGAACAAATCAGTGCAGATCACTTGAGATTTGACATGAGAGATCCAGAGCTGCAATGTAAACATGTCCTGCCACTCCAGCGTGGTTTGTACCTTTGTGTTTTTTTTGTCATGAACACTGACAGAGATGCAGCTGAGGGTGGGATCCCTTGGCAAACAAAGGGAATTCTCCATGAAGAATTTCCTTTCTTTCTATCTGTTCTTACAGGTAAGCAAAAGAACCTAAATTCACTTCTCATCTGCAAAATAATGGCTGTGAAAAGTGATGCTGAGGTTTCCTCTCAGAAGCTCAAGGAGCAGTGAATGTTGTTCTAATTTTTCTTTACAAAATGTGGAATCACTGTTTAAAAACCCCACTTTCTTTTTTTTTTAAATATATATAAATATTGTGCTACTATTGGTTTTCATGTCAAAAATAATATTGGTCTGGAAACTTTGATGAAAACCTCTTGTGCACTGGACTGGAGCCACTCAGTCAATGGAAGCAGTTACCAGGAAAAACTCACTGGAATTTGTGTAACATGAACACAGCAGAACAAATACCAATCACTCAATGATTTGCTAATTAGATCCATTTAGGATGTGAGTTACAACGAAGGCTTTTCGAATTGCTTTGTACATGAACACACGATTTTATCCAGAGGGGGAAAGTCATTTTCTGATTTGATTCCTAATTCTGCTCTTCCTAAAGATCCAGCAGGGCTTTGATGCCCAGTGCTGCACTTTTATCCTGCTGGAGTGCAGAGCCAAATCCCAGTTTGGATCCCCAAATTTTGCAAGAGAGGGAAGCTGGGGCTGTTCCTGCAAGTTCTTAATAATAGTAGTTATTAGTAGTAGTAAAAGTAGTTACATTTATAGATATATGTATATATATATATAAATATTAGAGGAAAACTAATCCACATCAAATCAATAGGACAGAGGGTTTTTTTCCCCATTATTTAGGAAGAGGTGATTTTATTTGTTTAATCTTATTCACAGTCCAAACTGCACAACTTTTTCAGCAAGACCCATCCCTCTCTTCCTGCAGAGGCTGCTTAAACCCCCAAACCTGGATCTGTGGGCCCAGGGAAATGCCTCCTCTCTGATGGTTGGAATTTTATCCTGGCTTGACCTGGATATCAAATCTGAATTTGATTTCCCCCTCTCACACTTGTACTGAGGCAAATGGAACCCAACCACAGCCATGGCATAGGATAATTGATAATTCCCTGCTCTGCTCCCATGGCTGGACTCCCTCCTCCCTGCAGGCAGGCTGGAACTCCCTGCTAGGTGCCAATTAATGAAATCACCACAGATTTCCAGTAGCTCATTTTAATAAACACTCCTGGCCAGAGAAAGAAAAAAAAAACCACAAAAAAAAACCCAAAAAATGTCCTAAACCAGTCAAATAATCTTGACAATACTCAGTGCACTATTTTAGAATAAGTTGTGATTTTTGGGGCTGTCCTGTGCAGGGGCAGAAGTTGAACTTTGATGACCTCGTGGGTCCCTTCCAACTCAGGAATTTCCACAAACTGCAGTGCAGGTGGTGACACTTTTCTTGAGCCACATGGTCACATCTCCTCCCACCTCTCACAGACCAAGACAAAAACACAGCCCAGCTCCTTGCAATGACAAAAAAACTCCTCAGGAAAACCTCAGCTTGCTCTGTTAATCTACTTTAAAAAAAAAAAACAAAAAAAACTCTAAAAAAACCATCACTATCCTGTGCTTTCCAAGTACCTTTACAGCAGAAAATAAAATCNGCAAACAAGAAAAAAAAAAAAAAAAAAAAAAAAAAAAAAAAAAAAAAAAAAAAGAAAAGAAAAGAAATTATTGGGGAAGGGAAAGCAGCTCAGGTGAGTGAAATTTCCTGGGAGTTTGAGCTGCTTATTTAATATTCATTGGGCATATTCCTCAAAACCCCTGTTCAAAAATCCAGGTTCCATTGCACATCTTTTCCTCCCTGTTTGATTTCTTTAGGTCCTGAGGCATCGTGGAACACCAACACTAGGATTTAAGGCTGAGAATTAAAATCTGAGTGGGAAAAGCAGCGCCCCCAGCACGGCTGAGCAGCACATCCCAAACAGCTCCCAGCAGCACCAGAGCAAGAGCTGCCCCAGGGGCATTTACATCCATTATTGCATCATTTGACACTCACTAATATGGACTGAAACTCAACAGAGAAATTTAACATCGTTTAACAGAGGCATTTTCTGGGGTCTGGTTTATCCCATGGGAAAATGTGATGGGTGTGTGCAGCCACCCCCAGCTCAAAGTGAGGATTTGGGGGAGCCCACCCCAATTTTATTATCGATTTTATTGATCACTGCAGATGATGCCTAAAGGAAATACATTAAAACCAGCCCAAAGCAAGCAGTAGGTTGTCACAAGCCCAATCAGTTCTGAGATTTTATCTGGTTTGGGCTGCATCAGACACGAGTCAGCAGAGAAAGAAATGGGAAATGTCTCTGCTGCTGAGATGCCAATTTTCACTTTTCTCTAATTGTGCACTCCCTTCTTTGGAAAATTACTTTCCCCCCAAAAAAATTAAGGGGCTTTTGGACTTTTTCTGTGTTTGGATTGAGTAAAAAAATACAGAAAATAGAACTTCATGAATAAAAGTGACCAATGTGGGTCACTGATAAGGGATGGGATAGTTTTTGATTGAGGGCAGATTTCCATCACAATTTTATACTCACAGGCACAGCCTGAATGGGACTTTTGGGGTGGCTGCTTGGGGGTTGCTTTTCCCAAACAGAGGTTACATAAAAAGCCCTTAAAAGCTCCAATTCAAAACCCAAAAAGAGGCACAGAAAAGAGAAGCTTGAGCACCAAAGACTTCCAGGAACTGCCAAGCTCTGAGGAGCAGCCCCAGCCTGGGGGGAGCCGTGTGGGATCCACAGGGAAAAATCTGCATTTCCCTGGGCTTCACTGTAGCCCTTGCTGGAAACTCAGAACCAATTCTTGCTTCCTCTCTTTTATTTTTTCCATTGAAATCATGGAGGAACCATTTGGGGATATTTGCTTAATTGCTATCAGGATGCCAAAGAGCTTTTAGGATCTATTCCTCCTGCAGGAACTACTTAAAAACTTTTATAATGGGAGTGACAGAAGAAATGAAGCCACGGTTGATGCTCTACTCAAACAAGCAGATTCAAAAAATACAAAATGCTATTAAAAAAGAGATTCAGGAGATTCCAATACAAAAAGACCAAAAAAATGTGCTGTACAGCTCGGCTGAGTTAGTGTTGGAGAGGCAAAGAACCAGATTTAAACCAGCATTCAGTCACCAAAATAGGAAAACAAAATCTAGCATAATGTTTTCTCTTTGCTTTTGTTCTTGTTTATTTAACAGTGAATAGGCTGAAAAGAAATGAACTCTTGAAAGTCAGGTAGGTCTGGTTCAGGTGATGCTTGGATGGTGTGAGGTTTGGATGATTCCTATACACACAACTCCTTCTGAAAACTAATTCTGCTGGTCCAAATCCATATTGAGAAGCAATTCTACTCATTCCTACACAGCTATACAGACCCATGCTAGCAACATGTCTCAGTTCAAAATAAAACCAGGCTGTTCTGGACTTGTGTCAATATTAATATCATATGTACAACGTCTCCATGAAATGTTGGCTAGCTCACAAATATACAGATATGAGACAGACACCAAGGAGTTTGCTTAGAAATGCAGCTTGGAGCTAGGAAAAATTAAAAATATTTCGAGTGATGGTGGATGGGAACCCTGTTTTGCCTTGCCACAGAAAAAGCTGCAGCTTAACTTATTTAAGGAAATAGTGCCAGCTACTGGGCAGCAGCTTCACCCACACCCTCCTGTGGGTAAAGCTGCATTTCTAAGTATTGGTAATTGAAGTCAGCTGTAACCACTAAAACAGTTTGTTGAGTATCATACACAAAGGGGTTTAATTCTTTAGGAAAAATCATACAAGATCTAGAATATATTTCTCTGGTATTTTAAATTCTCCTTTTCCTCGTTGTGTCACTTTGCAGAGTGACCTGTTTTTGTTGGTGCTGTAACCTCGAGGTTATAACCAAGGCCATGAGGGAATTTTACATTACAGCCATAGAGGGCAAAAATACCACACAGAGAAACATATTCCTGGAAGAGCAGGTAAGGATACAGATGCACCACTGAGAAACTCTGCTTTGCTCAGACTAACACATCGTGTGGAATCAAGAATTATCCTGTTTTGTTGAGAAGAAAACACACAGAAAATTAGGATGGAAAAAAAAAATCACCTTTTAGTGGCAGTGACTCGTTGTTGTGTTACCTGGATGTCAGGGTTTTCCTGACTGGCACAACTGGCACCCTGCTCCCAAGCACACTGTGGAGAGCTAACCAGGATAAATATCACAATTAAACACCAAGAATTTTAGGCGTGGAGAGGAAAAGTTGCCGTAGAGCTCCCAGTGCTTTCCACTGATCCTTTTTCCTTAGATCCAGAATAAGCTCCAATAAATGAACCATCTTCATTGAACATGCCATGCTCCCCTTCTCCATAATCTACCAGACTATCAGCACTTCCAGTGGCTTTAATGTCCCCGTTAAGTGACTGGAGGCTGCCTTTCAGAGGCTTTTCATCGCTGTCACTACAAAATAAAGAGATGCCTTTCCAAAAATCTGCCTTTTGTTGGCGAGGAGGAAACTGCTCTTGGCTTGGGAAGGGCAGGGTGAGGGATGTGTGGGTGGTATGAAGGTATCAGTGAGGATGAGCTGATCTCTGAGCCCTGCCCTGGGTGATGTACACACACCCCAGCTCCCCCACACAGGATTTGGTCATTGTTCCAACAAATTAATTAGTTAATGGACATTATTAAGACCCATCTATTTGGTTTTTTTTTTTTTTTTCCCTTTTTGCATTGGGCAAACAGAATGGACAGAAAGGGAAGGGAAAGGGAAAGAGAATTCTGGAAAGGGTTGGAAGGGTCTGTTCCAGCCATCACGGCTGATGTCAAGTATTTGGAACCTCACAGAGAGACACTTTTCATTTTACAAATCACTGGACAACATTCAGGGCCTATTTATTTCATTTTCCTTTTGAGGTGGGTGGATGGAGTGATGTCACATCAGTGGGCAATATCTCACTGCTTTGGGAGCATCTCTTTGAGTTTAAATGACCAATAAAGGTGTTTTTCTCCTTTTTTTTCTGCTGCTATTTTATTTTACCAGAGTTTATCTCACTGGAGTTGGCCTCTGCTAAAGGGAAGGAACTGGGAAAAAAAAACAAAGCAGAATGAATGTCTGCATCTGCAGAATCTGTTCAGTGAAAATTCCAGGAAAAGGGGGAAAATCTGGGAAAAACCAAAGCAGAATGAATGTCTGCATCTGCAGACTCTGTTCAGGGAAAATTCCAGGAAAAAGGACAGGCCCACTACCAAAATTCTGAGAAAAAAGGGGATTTCTCTGGCCATTCCTCCTAATGGCACCACAGAATAGGAACAAGAAGAGCCTGGACAGGATATCTGGGGGAATTGGGAAAACATTAAAGGATTATATAAAAAACCCTAAATTAGGCCTCTGGGTTAGGGACATAATTACTCAAGTACAGCCCTTGCTGTTAATACCAACTCACTGTCAAATCTTTGGCAATTTTATCTAAGGAAGGACAGAGAAGTGAACCTGAGCTTCATTTCTCCAGGATGGACTCAATATGTGCATAAACAACACAGAAAAAAACCTCCCTACTTTTCTGCACAGGGCATTCCTCCTCAGAAAAAAAGACAAGTTTGGATTTCAGGGGGAAAAGGAAGGGGTCAAAGTTATTAACCTCAGGGCTCTCTTACCTTTCTAAATATTTGTCCCATTAGAAAGCATTAAAAATTAAATAAAGATGAAATTATGCAGAAAAAAAAAAAAGCCCTACTCCAGTACAAATAATGTAGTATATATAAGTGGGATTTCAACAGCAATTTTATGCTCTTAAGGGCAGCAACACCAGTTTTCCAGCATGGTTCTTATAATTCTGTATAATTCTGTGTTTTCCTTCATACCACAATTACGTATTGCTAGAAGTTTTAGTTATTTTAAAGCAGCCAAAGTGGCTATTTCAATTCTCCTACAGGGATTTCTGTAGAGAGATGTTTGGTTTTTTAATATTCTTTACCATATTCCAAAGTTTTCTTTGTTTTCTTCCCCCAAATGACCATTCCCCATATTACATGATTTGGATCTGAGTTACAAAAACCCACTGAGGACATAGAATTCAATCCATTGACTTCAGTGGGCTTTTCAGCAGCACCCCAAATTATCATATATATTTACATTATTCATACAATGTTAATTAAAAAAAACAAAAAAACAAAAAAAGTGAAAAATAATCACCAATATATCAACATTTCCTTATATCCCAGCTCGGATGGATTGAAATATACTGGATATACCTTTATATTCCTACTCTTATCCACTCCTATGAGGTTTGCTTTGAAAATGAAAAACAGCATTAATTGCATGCCATAAAAATGTCCCGAATAATGATGGCATTTGGAAACAAACAAAACCCCAAGAAACACAAAGGCTCATGAAAGCAGGTCCTATTTACCTATATTCCCCAAAGATTTCATCTTTTATTGATTGAGCTTCGGGATCTGGATGCAAATCTTCTTTTTCTTTCACTGTGCAAATAAAATAAAGGACAGATCTCTGTGTTGGGTTCTGCCATGGATTTTTTGTTTTCCCAGGGGCAATGGGAAAATCATCTGCAATCACCTCAGGCCTGGCCTGGAGCTGGCTGGACACAACCTGTGAGCTCCCAAGCGCCTGGGACCATTCCCCAATTTATTATAAGCAAGTATTTATAGAATCATGGAATGGTTTGGGTTGGAAGGGACATTAAAGCTCATCCAGTGCCATGGCAAGGACACCTCCCACTGTCCCAGGCTGCTCCAAACTCCATCCAACCTGGCATTGAATGTTTTCAGAGATGGAGCATCCACCACCTCTTTGGGCAACCAGATTTCTACTTCAAAACATTTACCTAAATCCTTACTCACTGCTTGGAAAATACCAGAGGTCATTTTTAGCAAAATATTCCACTGTTAAGCTGCCTGTGGAAGTTCTGTCCATGTGTCCAGCAGCAGCTCCCAGGTGGAAAGTGAGCAGGGAGATGAAGTGCTGGAATATTCCAGGAGTGCTGGGAAAGGCCTTTGCAGGCTCTGTGACCAGCACACAGCACAGCTCCACTTACATTCATTAAAATCCCTTCCGTGGATATTTATCAAAAGCTACAAACCCTAATTGGATGTTTGTGCTCTCAGCCCCACGGCCCCCAGGGAGAAACCTCTGAAGGATGGTGGTTATTAACATGTGAACATAGGGAAAGGACAATAAATCCATTTACCTGAATATTTGCCTCCTTTATTCCTTCTGACAAAGCAAATGGTCAGCAGCAGCAGGGTGAGCAAGGCGATGGCACACATCAAGCCGATGAACCAGCCCTGGGTGGAAATCCCCTCGTAAATGCCAGCGTAGGCTTGGGGAGGTGGGAGAGGAGGAAAAAGGGAGAAAATTAATCAGAAAGAAAGGGCAGCATCCCATGATAACATGAACACGTCATGTTCCTCTCTGGATCTTAATGGAATCAGTCTATCTCTACTGATGGTGTTCAAGGTGAGGCAGGAACGTGTCCGGAGTGTGACATTTGGGACAGGAGGGGAGCGTGCGGGTGACAAGGGACAGCACAGACACTTGGCAAGGTGGCTCTGAGAGAGCAGTTGACTCACAGGATTAGCACCACACAGGAAAGCTGAGCACAGAGTTGTTAAGCCTCTCATGCAAAAGCAGTTTTGCGAAAGAGAGAGAGGTAAAAGTGCCCCCAGTACGTGCAAATCACCAAACTGGCTGCTTGTGGGTTTTATCACAGCTGCCCTCTCCCATTGCAAGGTCTGGGGTCGTTCCAGGCTGTTGTAAAGCTCAGCCAAGAACCTGGGATGTGTTTGTGCTGCCATGGGATTCAACTGCAAGGGCCAACCTCAACCCCACAGCAGGGAAGGATGAGCTTGGGACACTCACAGCACGGGATGGAACCTCAGCACCGACGCACAGGGAAACACAAACGTTCAGCGCCTCCAAGGGCTTGGTGTCTCACCTCTGCCCCTGGTCTCAATTACATCTTCAAAAATGCTATTGTTATCCACCCAGTTCTTAGTCACCAGGCGGATTGTGTACTCAGTGCCAGGCTCAAGGGCCTCGCTGGGCTGAACCTTTGGGGTGGGCTTTACTGCATCTGAAATCCTGCCGCTGCCTTTACCTAGGGAATGCACACAGTCAAGGCACAGGGGTTAATGGCATCCAGGGACAGGAAGCCTAGGAAATGCACAGTTAGAAATAACAGACAAATCAACACGTCGTTTTTAAACACTTGGCGTCAGGCAATCTGATTTTCTAAAGGAAAAAAAATGAAAATATACCCCCAAACATTCCCTCTATTTGGTTTTTAATGTTCCATCAGATGAAATCAACAGCAGAGTGGAGTAATCCCGATGTTTAGGAAGGGGGTTTGTACATCTCCCAGGATGAAAGTTAATATTGATGGGGGATTATGGATCTGCTTTAACTAATGCGTGCTTAAAAAATTACAACTTGCAAATGGGCTTGCTTTGTATGGATAATCTGGGGTTTGATGCTTCTCCCATTGAACTGAACTCAGCAGGGAAGCACAGACAGCTTGTTAGCTGGATATGGATTCTTACACATCTCCCAGAAAAAAAAATTAACAGCAGGATTTGTCCTTGCTTCTCTCCTGACAGTGATTTTCTGTCTCCTTTTAAATTCCACAATGCCTGCACAAAGCAGTGGTTTAGAAACAACTCAACAATTTGCCTGTAAATTGATATTTTGGCATTTATGTGCTGCTGATGAGTTTAATATTCGATTAGGAGAAGGTAAATTCCAGTAGTTCCAGTTATGGAACCTTGTTAGCTGAAAACACCTCCTGTAACCCCGTCTCCATTCAGATTGTGGGCATCAAATAAGATTTTTCAGAACAGCTTTTGTGGAAAGCAGGAAAAATGACATTACAGCAGTTGACAATGACTGCCTGGACATGAACAGCCTGCTCAGCAAACTCAGAACTGTGTGTGACATGGAGGGATCTCTTAAAACATGAGAGTGTCCCTGCCCTTGATGGCAGGAGAGAAATTTGGGGGGGGCTGCACTTAATAAAAATAATTCTGGAATTGTTCTCAGTTGCCCGATTTGCCTGCTCTATCCAAAGCCATCTAAACTAAAGCTTGAGCACAAAGCATAATCTGAAAACTACTTGGCCAATTAGCACTGACAGGGCAACAATGCTCATTAATACTTCAACTGGTAAATAAGCAAAGCAAGAAGCTGCTGGAGATTAAGGCTGAGTTGACAGCTGAAGGGAGAAAAAGAAAAAAAAAAAAAGATTAAGATAAATCCAAGCACAGTCAAAGCAGCAGTTCAGGGTAAGTTTTTCAAGGCAACTCTCCATGTATTACAATAAGCAGTTAAATGAGCAGACCCCTGGGACCCAGAGAGAACACATCCAGCTGAAACACTGCTGATACTGAGGCACAGCTCATTAGCATAAATTAATCCATCTATCGGTAATTTTTGCTAAATGAAGTATGTGAAACCCAGCCATAGTTTTTAATCAAACCGCAAATTAGGCAACAGGATACCACAGGTACATTTTAATTACACGCTCTAAAATCAAGGCATCAGGAAAGTGGGAATATTATCCATAAAGGAACAGGAATGAACATGAACCTTCAACCCAACTTCTGTTAAATGCCACGTAACACTCGTGCATGACATGATAAATACATGATCCAAAGTGTTCACACCTCCAGCCTCCTGAGGAAGAATTTCTCCTGAATTCCTGGGGAGTAAATACTAAACCTTGTGCTCCTGGCAGGTGGTTTTTGGTGCATATTCTTAAACCACCTTTGCCAGCCCCTCTCTGCCTCCTGTTTGTTCCCACCTTGAGGCAATCTCTTTTGGACCATCAGCTCTTTAGAGAAGCAGAAAGAGGGAAGTGAGATGGCTGAAAAAAAATCCCTTTTTCTGTGCACTTATTGCTCAGCTCTGTCTGATGCTGCAGCTGCCACTGCCCTGGCACATGGAGCAGCTCAGAGCTGGGATGGACATCTTGGGATGAGGATGGGCCCAGCCTAACCTGGCACTGGGGATTTACCAACAGCTCCCCATTTTTCATCTCCAATCCCAAAACACTCTTTTTTTTTTCCCCTTTAAAACTCAGAACAGGTGTCCTGGGTGATGATGAAGTTTCTTTCCATGCCATTTCCTCCTGGTCTGTGTGACACAGCCAACAAAGGCCCTACAGAGGAGAAAGCTTTGCTATTGGGGGTGGGTTTGGTGGCTGGAATAGATAAAGCACTCTGGCTTCCTGAAAAATAAAAGCAAAGACACACAGATAAGGCAAAGCTCCACATTCTGGAAAGCCAGGAACATCCTGAAAGCTGCAGGAATTAGCTGCAGAAAATTGAAAGCAGTTGGGCTGGGTTTCTAATCTCCAATAAGGGAGAAGGAGCATTAGTAATAAAGGCATAACACCAGCACTTCTCATCTTCCCCCCCTATTTATCAGCCACACCATGGGACTTGCATGAACATTAAACACTGAACTGCAATTTTACAATATTCCTACTGGGCTCCAGGATTTATGAGGAGAACAGAACACACATTTTTTTTTTTTTTATAGAAGCTTATGGTGTAAAGGGAAAAACAATAGAAACCACCCCTGAAGATTTTCCAGAGTGTTCTCCAAAAGTTAGCACATCTGTTATAAAATATACTCATATTAAAAAAAACCCTGGCAGTCTGAGAGCTAAATGCTAATTGTGGGGAGCATCTTAATTTATAACCATACCTGTCTAAATACATCTGCTGCAAGAAATGCAAAGTTGAACTTCCATTAATTTTCCCCTGCTGCCTGGCTATTAAAAATGTATAAATATGCAGCACAAGTATCCTTCATTGTTAAGGGCTTTTCAGTGCAGGAGGTAATTCACGTTCAATTTAGATTATTTTAGACTACAGAGATTAGCAAACTTGCTGTATGTAAAGTTTATTGGGGACAATTTCTAGGTGAGGTGACGATCAAGAAATTTTCACCCATTTAATCAGATTTTCTTGATTGTGAGCAGAGGGTTTGCTGCTAACAGCACCAGTGGTTACATACAGGAAAGGTATTTTATGATTCCTTTTTCCACTGTGCCCAAGAGCTAAAACCTTGTTCCAAATGGTTTCTCTGGTCCTGAAGGATAGGACCTTCTCCCTATGATCTTCCAAAAGCCTTTGGGAATACTGTGCCAACGGCCACTGGAATATAATGAAACTGGTGAACTTTCCTGGCTTCTCTGGAGGATAAACCTACAGCTGTGTGGCTTCATGTGGATGAATTTCTCATTAATGCTTGGATTTCTGGACACACAATGACAATTCTCAACATGTAATACGTGTTTGGTAATCCCCGAGCAGCACTGGTGACAAGATGAAAAGGAGCTTTGTGTTAAAGAAGGGCTGCTACATTAAATTAATCTTTTCACTTCTGGAAGAATGTTATTTTGTGTTATGTTTCTGAGGGCTAATGATCTTGGGGAAATCGACATTTTCAAGGGGAAAATTAATTAGTTTGGAGGTCATTTAAGACATACTGCCTGAAAATGTGAAGACAGAGATTACAGTCATTTTCTAAGGACAATGTACCTTCTTCTGTGGAATGAAACCAAGATGAAACCACAGAAATTAAGCTATTATTTATTTTGTAATACAATCCAAATCCCCTTTTGCTCAGGTTCAAGAAATCATTTTATCTAGAGATGATAAAGATCTTGGGTTACCTATCAGGGTTTCACATTGGAGATATTTTCTCTGTACAGACTTGTTTTCAGTGGTGCTACATGAATCCTCACACATATTAAATAAGGAAATTCCCTTTTCTTTCTAATTCCAGACAACAGCAGCAAGGATAACTGCAAATAAATTAAAGCAACAGCAGTTATGGAGATCAAGTTTAAAAAAAAAAAAAAAAAAAAAAAAAAAAAAAAGTCAATGAATCCAGAGCTGCCACCTCAACATCTCCACTTTCCTGGCAGATTGCATTGTGAAATTCTGAAATACCCATGGCAAAGGTTGAATTGCAGCAGTGGAAGTTTCCAAAGCCTTAAAACCAACGACGAGAGCTTTATGGGTTTATTATTAAACTGGAACAGAGTGGTTATAGAATCACTGAATCAACCCCCAAAGAAACATGGAGAGCTCCAACACGGAGTTTCATTTCAGAGGGCACCACATTTTATATCTGTCATTTACGTGGGTCATTTGAAATGATAAACTCTGACTCCTGAAATCACTCCCCTCCTTCAAAAAGAGATTGTTTTAATTTTGAGCAATTGCCTCGCTCCCCAAACCACAGCTTAAAACCCCAAGGAGGTCACTGAAAGAGTCTGAAAGAGTGATTTCTTTTTTTATTTTTTTTTTGGCCTATCATGTTTAGGTGAAAAATACCTGAACAATTTAACCAGCAAATAATGACACAGAACTCTAATGGCATCTCAGTGACAGATGCAGTGCCCTAATTTAGGGTGGCTTGAGAAGCAGCAAGGAGCACACATAAATCATAGAACTGAACCATTGTAGCTTTCATTAATTATACTGCTCTAGTCTAAGGATATTTCACAAGAATCAGGTCTTGCCACTGCTGAAACAGAGCTTAGGAAAATAGAGAGTGAGAACAAAATTGATGTCAACATCTCTAACCCGTGACAAGGTTATTTCAGGGAGTCAAAACACATTATTCTGGTTGCCCAATGAAGGCCAGAAAAGGCAACTACTGAGGGAAAATGGGGTATTTTTATCTTGGGAAAAAAAAAAA
>WEIU01009275.1:24244-34403 GCA_013389925.1 Aegithalos caudatus | reverse complement strand
TCTGAGGAGCATAATACTGCTATTTCTTGTGAGTGGTGTTTGGTTTAAGAACTGTTTCATTAGAAGCTAATTGTGAACCATATTAATCAAACACCGACCTTAATTACAGATTCCATTTTGTGGTTTTTATTCCAAGCTAGTGTTCTTGGCTAAAATGTTTTTACTGCAGTGTTTCTTGAAACAAAAACTGACCATGTGAAAATCAGAAAATGAAACACACGTGCTTCTGAATGAGCTTTGTGTTTTCTAACGTCACTCCTGCATGCCCAAACCCACTGTTGCTCTAACTGGTCTCTTGCAACTCATCCTGTTATTCCTCTTTTTGACCATTGCTTAGCCAAGGTGAGATGTTGTTCACTCATGCCAAGTCCATCTTGGGATTGTCTCCCAGTTCTTAGACCAGACACCACTAACAATTCTTAGGAACAAGGAACAAGAGCTGTACATATAAATCCATCCACTACTAGTCCTTCAGAGCCCATGGAACTGTATCAGATGTCAGGTACAACTGATATATAAAACAAGCTAAAACATTCTGATTTACTTAATATACAATGACCACACAGAGAAACTCTGTTTAAATTACTAGTTTAACCATCTAACAATATTTTAATTATTATTAACTTTTACTTCCAATACCAACACTACAATTATTTTTTATAGGTTTTTTTAATTGTAGGTTCCATACGAATTAACTTTCCTTCTGGTAGCTGAAATCAGAGAGAGCAGGGCACAGAGGTTGAGAATATCCACAGCATGGAGTAAGTAACAGGTATCTTGTTGAGATGAAGATCCAGTTAAAACAAGAACTTTGGTCAGACAGAATAAGTTATAACAAAATATTTCTTTCAGTAAGTAAATTATTCCTTATTGTTTGACAATGTAATGCAAAGTCACTAAATACATCCCCCTATTTAGCCACTTAATGTACCTTAGTTTATTAGGTCCTAGGCCTTTTTTTACCAATTTCTATTAAATAAGTTTACAACCTTTGAACTACAATACTGGGTAAAAAAGAATACATTCTTCCAAATACTGTAATTAGAAATCCTCTGTATACATTCATACTGGTACGTATAAATAACAAACAGGGAAATGACTATATCCTTAATTTTTCCCTAGACCTATTGAAAACTCATTGTTGACTGAGAAAGTAATTACTTCACAAGTAATGAAGGAGAAAGTGTTAGGTCTCTGCAATGAAACATCACAAAAATTTCAGCTGACTTGACAAAATAGGTTTCCTTCAGTATGCTGCCTAGTATCACCATTCTTTCTTAGACTTTCTGATTTAATCCTGAACAAAATAGCTAAGAGACTACTTGATATTTAACATATTGAAATCTAACATTCTTGAAAAATAAGCATTTTAGTACTCTTTTCCTCAGATCAGTCCATCTGCTGTGTTCTCCCATCTCTCCATCATTCTCCCCATCCTTTCTCATATTACCTTTTACATTCATTGATTAATTGTCAAGCTTAAGAACTGAAGAACTGGAGTTCATCCCACTGTAATACACTGACATGAAACAAAATGGAAGCACACAAGCTTCTGTCTCCATATTCAAGCTACTGATTTTGTGACTCCCTGATTTCTCAGAGCATTGACAGAACTCTAACTGAAATTGCCTTGTATACACATGGCAGCCTCTGTTGCATTAAGGATACAGAAATTTTGCAGAAAATGAAACCCCCTGGTGTTCCAGCTGGTCTTCAGAGACCAGAGGGCTGGGTGCCACTGGGCTTGATTTCTGATTAATTCAGCACTAAGTCTGGTTGTGTTCAGTAACATCCACAATCCAGACTCACCAATAGTGCAGTTTATTGAGGCAACAGGAGGTGGGTTCAGGATTGCCAGTGAGCAATGCACTAACCACAGAGTGTTAATATGTGTCATGACAGAAAGTAATAGTAACAGAGAAGTGTTAGTCCTATAAATACCTATATTAATATGTTAACAAATACCCATATATACTAGTAAGTATCAATATATATTAATACATAGTCAGCTATAATAATAAATATTCCCAAACATTAAAAAAACCACCTATGTGTGTGTGAATAAATATTCCTGGGTCTGCTCCAATGCAACTGAAAGGTACAAAGCCCACCTAAGTGTGCTCTTTCTGGAGTGGAAGAGAGACACTGTCCATCAACCACCCCAAGCAAGCAGAGGTGTTTTCTCCCTCTGTCTTTCGTCCCCAAAATACCCCTTCTGTATTGCAATTGTTGGTCCTACCCAAAAGGAACATTTTCATGCTACAGGTGGGTTTGTGGTGACTGTGGTCTTACACAGGCAAGTTCTCTTTTCTGCATTCCTAGGTGTGTGAAAATTACTATGCAAATACGACTTAATGAAGATCTTAGTAACTTTTGGTCAAAATTTACTTGATACAAAAGGTAAAATAAATAATTTGGTCCATCTGCTGAGATGGCAATAAATGCTCTCTTCACTGATAGTCTTTGAAAAGAAAGAAAACAGACTTTTGGCAAGGCTTGTTATACATGGTGAAGGGGGAGTGATGGCTGGTGCAGGAACTCCCCTGTGCCCCACGGAAACAAGAGAGTCATGTGGCCTCTGCTTCACTCCAGACATTGCTCCATCCTTAGATCTTGCTTGAGCCAGGTGCAAGGTGAACCAGAGGGGCCCAGCTCATGGTTTTTTCAGCCAGACCTGTCAATTCTTCAAGGACTCAAGGCAACACTATAGTGAGTCTGCCCATTTACAGCAACCTCCTTTACCTTCTCTGTAACTGTCCACATTTTCCAGAAAAATTACTGTTATGGCTATGTCTTATCTAAGAGAAACACCTAAAGAGGAGGTGAAATGATATCATCCCCTACAGATATATATATATTCTACTAAATATTCAGTAAGCTAGCAATCTGGAAACTGCCCTTTTTCTGTTTAAACTTCTGGTACTCTTCACAACAATATTGAAAAGTTCAATAAGGAACAAAACTAAATTAATACTAGGTATGCAACTCCTAAAGAACTTATATTAAAAAGGGCATCATTACATAATATATAGCTTTACGAAATTGTGTAATTCCACAATTTGTCTAGTTCTAATGCAGGACTGAAACACTATTACTAAAACAATTATTTGGCAAGCTTGAAGAAAAAAGAAGGGAAAAAGCTACACTTTAACACATTTTCTTTATTAACTTATTTTGTCCACAAGAAAATATTTGTTTCACAGCTACTCTAAAGTTTTTCAAGAATGTGTTTGGAAGAACACAGTCTATCAGTTTGAGAATTTTCCTGAGAAGTGAGCTTGGTACTAGGACACGCTCATAACTCTCCGAGAGTCAGTTTAAATTATGTGACTTTCACTTAAGCCAAATTGGGGAATAATAAAAGGCAATGAGGATACTCTTTGATACAATAAAACAATACTCTTCTAAAAATAAAATTAAACCCACAGAAGTGAGGCAAGCTTTTAAAGTTTGTACATACCTTGTATAATCCAATGCCAGGGTCAATAAGAAACGAGCGAGATGATGTAGACGGCTGACTGGGTGATCCACTGTTTGTTTTTTTGACTTTGTTCTTGTAGTTGGAAACAGAGGGATTGACTTCTCCATCCTGATTTGTCACAGATGCAGTAGTAGGAGCTTCAGAGTCAGAACGTATCAAAAGCTGAACTATGTCATTTAGTCCAACATTGTAGTCAAATAAAGTATGTCCATCTTCTAGCTGTCAAAAAGAAATGTGTACTTGTAAAACTCTACCTTAAGGTAGCTAAGTAGTTTTTAAATCTTCTTTTTATAGACAATAGTTGCACAAACCAGAAGAGGCAAACCACATCTTACTGATCAGTAAAAACCTATGTCTTGAGTATATGAAAAAACAAACTCCTCAAGCTAACAGCAGCCATAATTTTATTCAGTGAAAATCAGTGAAAGGCTTAAGACTAGAACCAGACATCCCTACGGACTGATTTCACCTACCAAAGATGGAGCTAAGAAACACCAAAAGATGACAAGTTGTGCACTAGGAAATTCAAGAAGCAGTACTGCTTTGTTCAGTTAAACACTCTTAACAACCTAGAGCATCTTTTATGCAGAGATTTGATTCACCTGAAAGTATAATGAAGTGCTTTGAAATAGCAAAATTAATATTAGTTACACTTTAATTAACACTGCAGTGGAAGAAAAACATGCATGACTAAAAACTCACATCTTTCAAAAATATTCTAGCAACAAAAAAAGTTATCTACACTTCTGTTCAAGAATAGGTGTTCTTTTCAACATCAGTTGATGTTCCATTAATATTTTCAAACAATGGCTTTCATGAACTTATGTGCAGTATCTGTACAACATGAAAAAGAGGGCAAGAAGGAACAGAAAACAAAAAAAAAACAACTTAGTTTCTCACTAACAGTTTTCTCTAACTGTCTAACCATCTCTCCATCCCCTCCACTTTTTCAAAACAACTCTAAAGCTGACAGACAAGCAATGAACCAGGTCTTCTATCCATTAACTTAAAATCTTTCCAAAAAATGAACTCTCCTTGCTACTGGTAACTACTGTACCCACAGTTGGGACTTGTAAACATGGGTATTCATAGTTTGAGTCAAAGCACTTGAAGCTGACACAGCTGTATGATCAACAGTTACAGGAAAGAACCTTACTCAGCTGCCTATTTTCTAACTAGTTCAACACACAGCACACAAAACCATACTGAAGATTTTCATGCTGTAACTATTAAAGCAATGCAAGTCTTAAAGCAGAAATCTCCAGTAACTGTAATTGTCCAGGTGACATCTCACATGCTCAGGCCTTTAGGTTTAGTACTTCATACTGAGAAGCAAGCTGCTTAAGTAACTTTTTCTGTCCCACCATGTTGTAAGTTCCTACGCTTTTGACAACTCTTTCACTAAGGGCATAGAAGTGTTCTTGTAGCCCTGTTACAATCAGATTTGGGGGCTTTTCACACCACAAGCTTTTTCACTGTTAATAAGCGTAAAGCATTAATCTTATATTCAAAGTACAAATAAACTCAAGACAAAGACAAATAATGATAACGCAAAAACACATTGAAGGGGATATCCACATTACTACTGCTTCTGATCACTACTCTAGGCCACATTTAAGATTAAACCCCTCCCAAGTGATTTTTCTTGGTTGCAAAATGGTTAAAAAGTTCAGCAGTACATCTGCAAAACAGACAAATTCTGAAATAATGAATAAGTTGGATGTTACTGGAGACATGTAATTTCTCAGTTTTTCTGTTCCAACTGGGCTCTACAGGCTGTGGCAGAGATTACAGCGTAATTCCTAGAATCCTATAGTGTGAGGAAATCTTCTGAAAGCTGATGTGCTGGAGAAAAAGAACTGTAACTTTGTTCCTGGTAGACCAAAGGCATATATGCAACATGCAGATGAGAGCTTTGCTCTCCTCCCATTGTTCCTGCTCTCTCAGGACAGGTGCTGTGCAGGCTGATAGAAAAAAATATTTTTAGGTACTTCAGTTGAAAATTTAAATTTAATTCAGTAAAGATGTAAATCTGAAAACCCTGAATTATCCACAATAGCTAGGTATATGTCCTGTGTCTAGTTTTTGCAATCTATTTTTCAGTTATGACTGCAGATTAAGTTATATTATTGATCCACAAGTAACTCCTCCTTCTTAGCATGAAGGGTAAAAAAAATGCCTCAACTTAAAAAAAATAAGAGGAAAAACAGTAATCTGTCCCAGAATGGTTATATTTAACATACACAGAAAGAAAGACGTAACAGGGTTGGGCCTTGAGTAAGAAGCTGTCTTCCCTAACAACACAGGCACACACACACACACACACCATGCCTAGACTACCTATTCCTGTACAACCGGAAGAGAAGTCTTCTTCCTGTAGGCATTTAAAACCTACCTGGACACGTTCCTACTAACCTCTTTGAAGTTGCCCTGCCTTGGTGGGTTGTGGGTTGGACTAGATGATCTCCAGAGGTCCCTTCCAACCCTAGAAACTGTCATTTGGTGAAGTTAGCTTTGATGAACGTGAACTAAATGGTCAGCCAAATATGAACATGAACTAAATGGTCAGCAAAATAAACTGCTGACGGCAAAGTTGGCTAATTTACAGAATAAATTTATTAAAAAAATAGACTATTAGATGAGTGAGAAGGTGGTTGGGTGGTGGCATCCAGAGGGTAGTGGTCAATGGCTCAAAATCCAAATGTTATTAAATTAATCTTCATTAATGATGCCAACAATTGGAAAGGGTGAACTCTCAGCAAGTTTGCAGATGACAACAAGCTGAGTGATGGGATGGGATGTCCAGAGACCTGGACAGGCTGGAGGAATGGGTCCATGGGAATGTCATGAGGTTGAATAAGATCAAGTGCAAGATGCTGCACCTAATTCAGGGCAATGCCCTGGTATCAGCCCAGGCTGGGGATGAACAGATCACAGAAGCCCTGTGGAGAAGGACTTGGTGATGCTGCTGGGTGGGAGGCTGGACATAACCCAGCCATGGGCACTCACAGCCCAGAGAGCCAAACGTGTCCTGGGCTGCATCCAGAGCAGCGTGGGCAGCAGGGCCAGGGAGGGGATTCTGCTCCTCTGCTCTGCTGAGACCCCACCTGCAGTGCTGCATCCACCTCTGGGGTACCCAGGACAGAGAGGACATGGACTTGTGCGTCTAGATGAGGACAAAAATATGATTGAAGGGATGGAGATGGAGCACCTCTCCTATGAGGAAATTGGGATTTTTCAGCCTGGAGAAGAGAAGGCTTAAGGGTCATCTAATTGCAACCTTCCAGTTGCAAAGGGAGCCTATAAGAATGATGGAGAGGAATCTTTTACAAGGGCATGTAGTAACAGAACAAGAGACAGTGGCTCCAAACCTGAAAGAGAACAGGTTCAGATTAGGTATTAGGAAGAAATTCTTTGCAGTGAGGGTGGTGAGACATTGGAACAGGTTGCTCAGAGAAGCGGCAGATGCCCCATTCCTGGAAGAGTTCAGGGAGAGGTGGATGGGGCTTTAAGCAATCTGGTCTGTAAAAGGTGTCCCTGCCCATGGCAGGGCACTAGGAATGAGACGGTCTTTACAGTCCATTCAAACTCAAACCATTCTATGATTATATCTTCTGCCAAAGTGATTGTGGTTTGTTTTTTCCCCCACTGTTTTTATCATTTATACCTTTGCAGGAATCTTTTATGATACCAGATTATTCTGTGACTAGTGAGGTCACACTTAAGTCGCAAAGCACAGTAACAGACGGAAGATTACTATAAGCACACTTCACATGAGTCAGATTGTAGCGTCTGGCACATGATAGGCAATACAAGAGCTCCTGTATGAGCCGGAAGTATGTTCCTGAGTATGAGCAACTGTATACATTTAAACTAAGTCGATACACTGCAACAGTGTCTGCTTGTAGAAACAAAGTAGAGTACCACAGAAACTCAACCACTAGAGTCAATCACCTGCTCTTTGACTTGCAAGAACTAATACTGAATCTGCAAGTATACCTATGTCTAGCATTACTTCATGACTGACTGAACTGAAATCCTTGGTGTAACAAAGTTGGAAAACAGTTTAAAGAAATCCATTTCACACAGGAGAACAGAACTATATGATGGGGGTTTTTTTGAATTACAATAGACAATTTTATCCTATTCTGCTGCATAAATTCACTAAGAAGATTACCTAAAAATAAGTTTGCCTGGACAGTGCATTAAAAGAAAAGAAAGAAACGTTACATGTTTAATAAGCATTTAAGGTCACTTCTCATTCACAAGTTTACGTATGAAAATGAGAAACAAAAGTAATCACACAAGTATCACACAAGATAACCAACCTCTTTCAACTTAGCTATGATTTCTTCATGGGTGATTAGAACATGTAATAGAGCAAAAATAACTGAACAGATAATTTCATTTATGAAATGTAACTAGCTCTTCTGATCCTACTGTTGTAAGAAAAAGATGCATTTGTTTCCTTAGCAGTAGATTTCACTTTCAATTCCTCTTAAAGACTGTCATGTTTCAAAAGTCTTTAAGGCTGTATTAACATCTTCTGAATAAAATTACACAAAAGAGCAACTAGCTTTATTTATCTAACACTATCACTATTCTAAATACATGTAAGTTGATAAACACATTACATCTTTCAAATGTATTTTCATCATCATTTTACAGACACTAATTTCAAAATAGCCTTAGGGAAGGTTTTTATAAATACTTAAACGTAACACAGCACTGTGCTTACACTACTACACAAGAGCAGCCACAGCAATGCAATACTGGAATTGATACCTACCTACTATCACTGTTAAAAGAACTTGAAACATCAAGCCACAAATTACTTTAAAAGCATGTAGAAATTGCACTTACATGAACATGAATAATCATGTCGAGTGTGGTATGATACTGCATTACTTGGGTAAAAAAATTGCCAGACAATTAATTTACCAATTACTATCACATTAACTAAAAGTCCCAGCAGGACAGCTCCTTATGTTTTCTACAGCATATAGTGAGACTACCCAAGAAAGTACATAATAATTTTAAAATCTTTATGTGTGATCCAGGAGTAGGGTGACCTTCATCCAGCCATTACACTTGACAGGCAAGATCTTCAATCGCTTATTGAAAGTGTGCCTTTAAGCATCTTCTGAGGTTTTCTTTTCCAAGAAATGTGCCTTTATCTAGCAATACAGATGAAAAAAACTATAATGAATGCAGATCAGCTGTTTAATTAACAAAGTACAATGAAAAGTTAAATGACGTTAGTCTTACTCTGCACAGGCATTACATGCACCTGTCAAACTTAACAGGAAATGCATAAGGGTAAAGATCTTCAAGCTTGGTTAAAAGTTTGTCAGGAGTTATCCAGAGGGTATGAGTATGAAGAAATCAAGAACCTGTAACTTCCAGCTGACTACTTACCAAAACAAAACGAAGTGGACTTCAGAACTTCATGTATTTTCCATCTTAAGATTGATGTACAAACCTAATTTTTCCTGATTAAAGAAGGCTGTTGAAATTAAATTCCACAGAAGCCTTCAAACATATCTCTAACCAGCACCTAGTAACTGAAAATTCAACTCAAATGAACCTCAGCTTTTCAGCATGTAAGAGTGAATTTTGGGCAATGGGATTGGCTCAGGACAAAAACAATTCAATAACCTTTACTACCCAACACTGGGGCCTTATTTTATGGACTTCAGCCATTCTCAAGAGTGTGTTCAGTTTGCTTACATCTTCAAAGCTCAAAGAGAAACTGACCAGTATTTTTAATTTCACATTGAAAAACTGTAACCTCCATCTGGATTCTATTCAAAAGAATGCTTAAGGACTCTGATATCTTTAAATACATATATTAACCACATTCAGAGTAGTAGGCACATGGTTGGTAACTTTGTAGTGACATTGTTTTACATGGAAGTACAGTTGTCTCAGCTACAACATAGACAAAAGCTAAATAAAGGGGGAATTTAGTAGCCAATTGCTTTAAAAAGTTACTCTCTTTATAGATTGTCTGTCTCCAAGTGTATGCAACTTCAAGAGATCCACTTCCTCCTCAAGCAACTGTAGTTTTAACAGTATTTGTTACAGGTTCCATAAAGTCTGCTCAGTTAAAAAAATATTTTATCTGGTCATCATTCTACTAAAACATCCCATATTCTTCTGACACATGGGGTAGTTTTAATGCCATCAGTGATGTTTTTTAGACATGTATCAATAACTGTTGAATGTTCAAGATATTTCCAGCCCTGAACAATGAAACTTCTCACACTATCCATTATATTAAGGGGATAAGGCGGCAACATCTTTCAGCTGAGATGTCACATCTATGAGGTTTACAGGCTCCTTCTTACGTGTCTACAGCAGACCAGGTNTTCACTCTGATATGCCCGCAAGTTTTCTCCTAACTCTCCCCCTTCCTTATTGCTACCATCATTTTTAGCAGACATCCTAAATAAACCAAATGGCTACACCTACTAGTCATCACAAAAGCTAACTACAATACAGATTTACTTTCCTAAATAGGAAATAACTTCTACTGTGCTTGAAAAGAAATACCAAAGAAACCATGGCTCACCCTCAGAAATAAAAAAAGGAAATCCTAGGTTAGACTTACTAGTGCTTTTTGTCCTGATTTGCATTTCGTGGCTTGTTCTCAAAAACCACATGCAAATGACAGAT
>WEIU01009274.1:480513-492715 GCA_013389925.1 Aegithalos caudatus | reverse complement strand
CCAAGGCTCCTTGGTGTTGTTCCTCCCTTTGCTGCTTGGGCTCCATCTCTGGGAGCTCCACAGGGATTTTGGATGGGTTTTTGGTCAGGATTCCTGGATGTGGCTTTGAACGTGCAGGTTTCCTTCAGTGCAGGGTTTTGGTGGGATTTTCATGGATTTCACCTCCAAAGGCACCCTAAGGCCTCAGCTGGGGAGGGAGGGGAGCCCCAGAGTGCTGGGGGAGACACCAGGGGCAGGGGGAGCTGAGAAGCTGGGGCTCATTGGGGGCTTTGTTGGGTTTGTTAGAGGGGTTTATTAGGGGAGTTTATTTGGTTTATTAGAGGAGTTTATTGGGGTTTCTTAGAGGAGTTTATTTGGGTTTATTAGGGGAGTTTATTGGGATTTATTATGGGAATTTACTGGAAGGTTTTTAGGGGGTTTATTAGGGTGTTTATCAGGGGAATTTATTGGGGTTTATTAGGGGAGTTTACTGGAGGGTTTAATAGGGGGGTTTATTGGGGGGTTTATTATGGAGTTTATTGGGGTGTTTATTAGGGAGCTTATTAGAGTTTTTGGGGGGTTTATTAGAGAGGTATATTAGAGGATTTATTAGGGGAGTTTCTTGGGGTTAATGAGGGTTTTTTGGGGTGTTTATTAGGGTGTTCACAGCCATCCTGGGATGGTTTGGAGGAGTTCAAGGCAGGGGTGAGGGGCACAGGGGAGCCCCAGCCCTGGGGCTGTGGGAGGGGAGGTGGCTGTGACAGACAGAGCTGGGTGCCCACACCTTGCCTGGCTCTGCTGAACCCCTGTGAAAGTTCACAAATCCACAGCCAGAGCCTGGCTGCAGCAGCTGGAATGGGAAGGAAAATTCCTGACAAAAAAAGGAAGGAGAGTAGAGCTCTGCAGCGTTCCCACCTGGCCAGGTTCAGAGCCTGGCCTTCAGAAACACCCAGAGAAAAACAACAACAACCTGCAGGAGTGAGGGGAAGGGCTCCCCTGAGCTCTGCTGAGCACGAATCCATGGAGATGGGGGCTCCTGACCTTGCCTGGTGGAAATCTGGGACAGAAGCAAAGCAGTTCAGGGGCTGGAGCTGAGCTCTCCGTGGGCTGGAGCTAAAATAGCATTTATTAACCAAAGGCAGCAGGGAAAGCAGCAGTGCTGGTGTGAATCAGAGAGAGGGGGTGGGAGGAACAGCAGCCCCTCTGCACGGGGGGAAGGGGCTGGGGGCCCATCCCTGGGGAGAAGCACCTGGAACACACCTGGGAGGTCTGCAAAGGGTGAGGAAAGAAAAGAATATCTCCTGAGTGTGATAAAATATCTCCTGAGTGTGATAAACAAGACTCTGTAAACATTGTACAGAGGCAGCTGCTGACAGGACCTGTGTGTGTGAGGGGCTCCCTGGCAGGACCTGTGTGTGTGAGGGGCTCCCTGACAGGACCTGTGTGTGTGAGGGGCTCCCTGGCAGGACCTGTGTGCCCAGGGGGTGTTCCCTGGCAGGACCTGTGTGCCCAGGGGGTGTTCCCTGGCAGGACCTGTGTGCCCAGGGGGTGTTCCCTGGCAGGACCTGTGTGCCCAGGGGGTGTTCCCTGGCAGGACCTGTGCCACTGGAGGTGATTTCGTGTCCCAGGCAGAGGATTTTGGGTCACTCCGAGGGTGGACACACCCAGCAGATGCCGAGCTCAGGGCTGGCAGCCCCGGGCTTTTTCTGAGCCTGGCTCAGACCCCGGGGCAGCTCTGGGGGAGGCTCCTGAGGTCATTCCCAACCCAAATCTGCGCCTGCCAGGACCTGGGACAGCCCTGCTGGGCCGGAGCATCCCAGGAGCTGAGTGCCAGCAGAGAGCACTGCAGCACAGCCAATGCAGCCCGGGGAGCAGGGGGGAAACCTGAGTGAGAGTTGGGAGAGCCCAGAGATGCTGAGGGATGCTGTGAGGGCACAGGGATGCTGTGAGGGCACAGGGATGCTGAGGGATGTTGTGAGGGCACAGGGATGCTGTGAGGGAACAGGGATGTGCTTGGGATTCGGAGCAGCTGGCCAGGGGAAGTTGTTGTAGTGGAACTCCTCGAGATAAATGTGCAATCCAGTAATGTATTCCTCAGTCTGGGAGTGTTGTTTGCTTTATTTGTTGCCCTAAAGCAGGGGTTCTGTACAGCAGGGAGGCTCCTGCATTCATGGAATGATTGGGGATGGGCTGAGGGGGGTCTGGATGCTGGTTCCTTGAGTCTGCCTTGTCTCAGTTGGAAAGAGCTGCTCTTTACCCCAGGCTTTATTTCTAAAACCTCAGTGGATCAATTGGTGACTGAGTTACCCAAGGAACTCGGTCTCAGGTTTTGCAGGTTCTCCTTAACCTGGGAATTCTGGTCCTGGGAACTACATGGTAACCATTCATTGAAAAATGGCAAAGAATCATGTAATTAGCTCCTGATGAGCAGCACTGTTAATTACCCTGTTCAGTGGCACATTTACTGCACAGCTTCATTAGCTGTCCCTAAACAATTCCATCCATCTCTTGTATCTCCATCATTTCCATAGAAAACTGCCTTTTGGGGACACATCCCTCCCCCCTGTACCTGCCACCATCCCCAGATTCACCCACCAGGCAGATTTTGGGGCTTTGGGGCTGCATTTCTCCAACCTGAGCAATGTTTGCCCTGGGAACCCACACCAGGAGAGGTTGGCTGGGCACCCTTGGCCATCCTGGGTGGAATTCCAGCCTCACATTCCCAACCCACCCAGTCCCTGCCACACAGAGCCCTTCCCTGCTGACAGCTCATACCCAGAGCTAAGAGGAAGCCAATTAGGAACCCAAAAGGGCCTTTCATTAGCCTTTTGAAAAAAATCGGTGCTAATTAGGCAGGTTTGAATAGATGCTTACTCAAGGGGTTAATTATGCACCCGTGAAGAGCAAAACTCCCTTTAGTGCATCTGGGGGAGCCCTGGCTGCTGCTGGCTGTGGTGCCTGGGAAGTTCATCCCCCCAGCCCTGCTCATCCCCAGGAGAAGCTCCCAGGGGTGCCTGGAGGGTGGCAGAGCTGCTGTGGGTGCTGTGGGGCTCTGCTGGCCTTTATTCCATGTCCTCCCCCCGGGGCTGCAGCTCCTAGCACTGGCCCAGGCTTTGGGATTCCCTGGAAGCCTCACCTGGGCCAGGAGCAGGGTGGGGATGGAGCCCCAGGGAGGTGCCTGCTCTGCCTGGGCCCTGGGCACCTCCCTGCCCTCTGCTCCCACGGGGAGAAGCTTCAGTGCTTCAGTTGTTACCAGGAAAGCAACAGGAGCAATGGAACTCAGAATTCCCAGAGCCATTCCGTTTACACCTTGTGATTGCTGTTAAAACCCAGAGCTACTGAGGCATTCCCAGCAAAAGAAACCTTGCAGGATGCCAAAATCTGCCTGAAAGACTTTTCCAGGAGCAATTTTCCTTTGTCAGCTTATTACTGTGAGCAGTAAATAATCAAGGAGATAACTGAACAGTAGAATTTGGTTTGGGGAAGAATCCAATTAGATTTCTCTGGGCTTGTCTCATACAGGATTATGCGTGTTTCAGTTCAGGTTTTTTCCTCCCAGGCCACACAGCAGCTTTAAATCACTTTTTTTTTTTTTCTATTTTATCTGTGATTACAGGCTTAGGAACATGAGGAAAAGTAAGTGATACACCAGCACTATCTTGATCTCTGATGCTTCTCAGCAGGTTCTACAGAATTTGGGATGAGGGGCAAGAGGAGCCCTGGTCCCTGGGGAGCAGGAGCAGGCACAGAGCAGCAGGAGCACAGGACAGGGATAACTCCTGCAGGAGCACACAGGGCACAGGACAGGGCACAGGACAGGGATAACTCCTGCAGGAGCAGCAGGAGCACAGGACAGGGCACAGGACAGGGATAACTCCTGCAGGAGCACAGGACAGGGCACAGGACAGGGATAACTCCTGCAGGAGCACACAGGGCACAGGACAGGGCACAGGACAGGGATAACTCCTGCAGGAGCACAGGACAGGGCTGGCTCCTGCAGGAACACAAGTGTTTGTTTTGTTTTCTGGGTGATGACAAGGAGGAAACAAGAGCTGAGTCTCACATCTGCTCCTAAGGCTCCTCTTACTCCCTGCAAGTCGCCAGAACATGTCAGGAGTTGGGAAGACAGCACGTCGGAGGCATTTGTGCTTTTTTTTCATCAGCTTGCAGGGAGAGGGAAGCGAGATGACAAAACACTCCATGAGCAGCCCAGAGTCCATCTCCCTGCCTTTTTGGATACCAGATACTGAGTGTGGACATAAATACTGAGTGTGGGAGCCTGGGGATGTGCCTGGCACTGGGAGCTGCACCCCAGGAGCCCCGAGTGCAGCCCTGCAGAGCCACCCCCACCTCTCCTGAGCCCTGCCTGGCCACCAGCCCCAGGAGAGTTCTCTGGGCTCACGGGGACAGGTGGGAGCTGTGGAGAAAAGCAGAGTGCAGGGGGAGCCCAGAGCCCCTGCCAGCACCTGGGGGGGCTGCAGGGAACCCAGAGAGGACCCAAGGGAACAGCTCCACTCTCAGCAAAGGGGAATTCAGGCTGGATATGGGGAGAAAACCTTCCCTGGGAGGGTGGGCAGGCCCTGGCACAGAGCACTGGGGCTGCCCTGGATCCCTGGCAGTGCCCAAGCCAGGCTGGGCAGGGCTGGGAGCAGCCTGGGACAGGGGAAGGGGTCCCTGGCCCTGCTCCCCCCACCCCACAGCAGCTCAGGCTGTGCAGGGGGCTCTGCTGCTCTCCCTGCTCAAACCTGCTCAGGTGCTGGTGCTGCTCTGCCTCTCCCCAGGGAAATTGGATTTCCCCAGGGCTGAGCCCTGCTGCAGCCAGAGTGGCCACTGCAGCCCACAAAGCTCAGCTTGGCTGCAAAATGTTCCCTCCCTGAGCAGGGGATGGGATTTTGCTGGGGGAGGATGAGGGGAGGTTTCCTGGGATGCTGTGGGGACAGTGCAGAGCCTGGGCTGGCTCCTGCCCATGGAATCCTGGTTATCAGAAGTTCACTAGGACATGAATAATCTCACAGGCACAGTGTTTGTTTGCTTCTCTCCCCGTGCTGCACAAACCCACCCTCGGTCTTCCCCTCAGGAAAAACAAATTAAAGGAGAAGGAAGAGAAAAGCAGACCCTTTTCCCGAGGCCACAGAATTTCTCAGATATCCATTTCAAGGTGTTTATTGCAGCCTTTCATCCCCTCCCCGACTGCTGGGGCTGAGCTCCCTGCCTGGCAACAGATGGGACACCAATTTATTTATAGCAATTTGCTTGCTTTGATTGAACCCTTGAACACCACCCTGCTTTCTGAGCCCTGGAATCACCCCTGGGGTGGCAGGGTGGGCTGAGCTCTGCAGGAGGAGATGCAGGAGAGGAGCTCCTGGTGCTGGGAACCATCCCAGCCCCATGGGAAGGGGCTGGCTGGCCCACCCTGGGCTGTGTCAGGAGCATTCCCTGAGCTCTGAGTTATCAATCTGATTTTACAGAGGGGCCAAGCTCCCCTGGGTGAGGGCTGTCCTCCTCCATGAATCCCACAGAAGTCATGGAAATGCCTCAAACAGCCCCAAACAGCCACGTCACCCCTGTGTGCTCAGGCCCTGCACACAACTCCTTCATTCTTTGCCAAAATTTCCCTTTGAGGCACAGGGAGCTGCTTGAGGCCCCTCCTTTGGTGTGTCCCCACAAATGGCTTCTAATAATTGAGTGCAATGGAGGAGCTCTGATTGGATTCCTCACTCAGAGGGTTAATTGGGTATTTCTAAATAAGTTACAAAATGTGTTCCTTTGGACTCAATTCCTTTTGCTTTATCCAAACTAAAATGCACTGTTCTCCAGAGAGTTCTTGTTTGAGAATTGACTGGAGATAATTATTTCAGATAATTAAGATCACTGAGCAAAGTAATTTAATTTTCTTCCCTGCCTTTCCCTCCCTCCAAGAAATGTAAATGTCTGTGGAACATCTGATCAATAAAAGAACCTTTCCAAAGGTTAACTTGGCCAAGTGTGTTCAGCTGGGAAAGACCAGCATGGAGTGAAATCCAGCAGAGATGTTTGCAAAGTAAAATTTCCAATTGAATTATTCCTCCCACCAAGATTTTTTTCTGAGTTTGTTTTTTTTTTGATTTGTATGTTTTGGGGTAGTGTTTTGTTTTTTGGGTGGTTTTTTAATTTTTTTTTTTTTTTTTTTTTTTAATTCTTCCTCTTGGCCAAGGGCAGAGCAGGGACAAAGAGCTGAACCTCTCTGGCCAAATGATTTTATTGAAATCTGCTCTGGGCAGACCCAGCAGGTGAAGGGGGTGCAGATGATGAAAGGAGAATTGTGTTCAAATCAGGAATTCACTGAGAATCCTCCTTTGGCAAAGCCTGTGCTGGGACAGCAGCAGGGAAATGGAAGTTGGGGCTTGTGGGGGACTGGATAGGCTGTATGAGAAAAGTTATTGGGGGCTTTTATTTCCTTTTTCTCCCTTGTTTTCCTGCTTTTTCCCTTTCCCTGAACACCTGGGTGCTGCACAGATAGGAGGGGTTTGTGCAGGGTTGTGATATTTACACAAACCCATTTTTCCCTGTGCCCTTTCCCTGTAACCCTGGCTCTCAAGCTGCAAGTGGAGAAAGTGCTCACCTCTCATCACAGACAAGCAAAAAATAGCAATGCTCAGCCTTAAGCAGCTTTTGGGATTTGAGCTGGAGCCCGTGCTGGGCTGTGCCCCAGGGCTGGGTCACACCTGGGCAGGGAGAAACCTCTCAGTGCTGCAGAGACCTGGGAGCAGGGCTCCAACCACTGAACAGGGGTGCTGGATACCAATACTGAGTGCTGGATACCAATACTGAGTGGGGATACCAAATACTGAGTGCTGGGTACCAAATACTGAGTGCTGAGTACCAAATACTGAGAGCTGAATGCTAGATACTGAATACTGAACACTAAATACTGAATACTGATCACTAAATACTGAATACTAGGTACTAGGTACTGAATACTAGGTACTAGGTACTGAATACTAGATACTGAATATTGAATACTAGATACTGAATTCTGAGTTTGTCTAAATACTAGGTACTAAATACTAGACACTGAATACTGAATACTAGATAGTGAACACGAAATACTGAATACTAGACAGTGAACACTAAGCACTGAACCATGGGGTCTGTGTCCATGTAAACCCTCCCAAAGCCCCCTCAGCTCCAGGAGGGGAGCATCCCTGCCCCTGTGTTCCCTGGCACTCCCCAGGTTCTCCTGGCAGTGCTTGCTGCAGCTCTGGGAGAAGCAGAAGCTCGGGGGTGTCAGGGGCTGTGTGGGAAGGGCAGGGCTGGACAGAGCATCCCTGAGTGTTTGGGAACACTGGGAACATTGCCTGGGAATTTCCCCAAGCTCAACCTGGGTTTTTTTAGCCCAAATCCACTTGCTAATGGCTGCACACTTCTATTAAAGCTTCCCCTGGTGTGTTCATTACCATTTCTGTTTTACAAGGACCACTCACCAACAGCACAAACACTTCAGTGCCCTGTCAGTGCTCGCCTTTGAAGCTGCTGGGGAGGTGAATTCCAAAGATCTGCTGTCTTAATTAGTACAAGAGGTTACAGAGATGTTAATACCTGATCTTGCTGGGCTGCCAGAAAGGATTAAAGGTTGTGGAATCAGATGCCTGGGAAGCAGAGGCTTCTGGATGCTGTGGGGTTTCCTCCTGAGCTCACAGGCACAGATTGTGGCTCCCTTTTTTGGCTGAAGGAGCTCCTGGGGCTGGGCTGTGCTTGGGATGGGGATGGGAACACCAGGAGGCTCAGAATTCCAGGAGGCTCAGAATTCCCCCCAGCTCTGCAGTCAGGGGGTCCTCCAGGGTCTCTGGGTGTGACAAGTTACACTCAGCCTGTCTCAAGGTGGTGAAAATCTTGCAGCAATTAATTAACTTATTGTATTTGATGGTGTTTGCAGTGCCTCCTTGGCACCCAGAGGATCCCAGCTCGTTGATCTGGAGGCTGTGATTTATTGGGCAATTACACATCCCCACACCATCACTCATGCTGGGAAGAGGTGCTGTGATCTCATCAGTCTGGAGAAACGTGACATGGAAGGACTTTTATCAAATGCAGGGGGGCTGATGGATGGAGGAGTCAGGGAAGTATTGATTCCAGCCAATATATTATTTTCTACATTAATGCTGTGCAGACAGTGGCAGATAGAGACCCTGCCCTGGTCCTGGTGCTCCCTCCACCATGAGGAATTGCCCTCCTGTGCAGTTCCAGTGCATGAGGGATGCTGTTCTGGGACATCCCACCACTTCTGAGGGAAATGATGCTTCTTTAGTTATGAAAAGAAAGAGGCAAAACACACAATTGGTTTTTGGGGTGTTTTTTGTGTGCTATCAGGCAGAAACAACGTGAGGGGAATCCTCTGGGGACGTGCAGCTCCCAGTGAGTGCTGCTGTGTTTTGGGATGGCTCAGGGGCTGTGCTCAGCTCCTTCCTGGGGTGGCTGTGGCACTGCTGGGACCAGCACAGGGCCTGGTGTTCCTCTGGCTGCTCTGTCTCCCCAGGAACACCGAGCTTCAGCAGCTCCCATGGGTTCCTCCAGGTGCTTTAAGTGCAGCAGTGGCTGGGGCAGAGACAAACATCACTGCAGGTCCTGGTGGCTGAGATCAGGAGAAGATTTTCAGCCTTGGTTGGGTTTGGGGCTGGTGCCTGTCGTGGCTCAGATCCAGAACAGCCCTGCCAGGACCTGGGTTTCCCTCAAGCACTGTTCCCTTTAATTTCAAGGTCATGCCAGTGAGTTTAGCAGAGCTTTGCTGTGTGACTGATGTGCTCCCCCTGCTATCTGTTCCACCGTGTAATCCTGCATTTATTAATGGAGCACCACAGCCCTGCCCATATTCATCAGCACCAGATGCTGATAAGAAGGGCTCGTGGTTTAAAAATCGCCATCCTCCTTTTCTTCCCTGGCCCCCACCAACCACAGGAAGGGAGGATTAATCTTGGGCTGAAAGTCTTTGGTTCTTGGCTGGCTCAGGAGTCATTAGGAGATAACCAGGAACGAGACTGAGCCAGGAGCCCTTGGCTTGTGCCTGGGGACAAAGGGAAGGATCTGCAGAATTTTGGGGTGGGTTGGGCTCAGTGCAAGGTCCTGTTGTGCAAACAGGGAACTTTTCACCTGTACCAGAGGGATGGGGCTGAGTTTGAGCTGTATAATAAAAAACAGGGGAGGTTTTCTGGGTTCTGTTTGTCTGTGCAGGGACAGGACGGGGCAGGAGGATCCGGGCACGGGGGGAATGCAGGGAATGCAGCACGGGGGGAATGCAGGAATGCAGCACGGAGGGAATGCAGGAATGCAGCACAGGGGGATGCAGGGAATGCAGCACGGGGGGAATGCAGGAATGCAGCACGGAGGGATGCAGGGAATGCAGCACAGGGGGATGCAGGGAATGCAGCACGGGGGCTGCAGGCTCTCTGTATTCTCCGCCGTCCCCACTGGAGGTCACTGGAACATTGTTTTCCATTGTCCCCTGCAACAAAGGAGCTGCCGTTTGACGTTTGGCGAAATTAAGGTTTGAAAATTTTCGGGGATTTTTTATCAGTTTCACGTATGAAAATAAATCTCCAAATTGCTCATAATCCCTGTGTGTAATGGGTATTTTATAAACACTTCTGATGCCCCGAGGAGACATCAATAGAGGCTTTATTTTACAAAAGTATGACTCAACTGCCAGGAATTTTGAGCAAAGCTCCTCTAAAGGGTTCCCTGCGCCCCAGCTCTCTTTGTCATACCCTGATGGATGTGTCACAAGTTCTAAAACACACCTGAAGCCATTCCTGGTTACCAGCAGGAATCCTAAAAGTTGCCATCGCCGGTCACGGCGTTGCATTTGTGCCGGAGAGAGGATGAGCAGCTCCAGTTTGGCAAAGGTCATTTGATAAAAATTAGTTCGGATCATGGAGGCAAATTTTTTGTTGTTGTTTTAATTCGTTTTCCCTCTGTCCGGGTGCAGGCAGCTGTCCCTGCCCGGTCAGGTTTTTGGGAAGGCTGCTCCGATCCCTCCTGTCCCAGAGCATCAAGGCACGAGCAGCCCCAGCGCTTGGTGATGAGCGAGCACGAGATAATTATCAGCGATAAGGAAAGTTTGGCAACTCGTCACAGACTCATCAGTGCAAACCAAAGCTGCTTCTCAACCCGTCTATCAAAGTGCTGTTGCTGTTAATGACAGACCGAATAATAATTAGTATTAACTAAAAGGATCCCTTCCCATTTCCCGGTGATATTTAAAGCCAAGCGGCAGACTCCTGGCTTTGGGCGGGATCCAGGTTCGATATAGCTCTGGGATTTACACTGCAGGCTTTCGATGTAAAGGGAATTTGTGCAATGCATCAGCTCCTGGCAAAGCGGGAGCCGGGAGCGCACCCGGGAGCGGGGGAGGAGCTGGGGATTTCCATGGCACCTCTGGGTGCTTCCTGGGAATGTTCCCACACCCGGCCCGTGGATGCTGCTGGAGCAGAGCTCAGGCAAGCACGGGAACGGGACGGCTCTGGGTGTGCAGCACTGGGGTTTCCATCAGAAATCACAATTTCATGGAGCCCTCAGTCCCACTGTGGGGTGTCCTGGTTAAAGGTTGTTTGGTCCCATGGGCAGGGGCTCCTTCCACTGCCCCAGGATGCTCCAAGCCCAGCCCAAGCTCTGGGAGCCTGCTGGGGTTTGAAGGAGACTCTCACAGACCAAAAATACTAAAATTGCTCTGCTGGCCTGCCTGGGGGCTCAGTGTGAAGTGAAAACCTCACTGGTGGCTGTTGAGACCCCCCTGCCCCAGCCCAGGGGGCTGCTCTGAGCCCTGCAGGAGCTGCCTGGGGCTTGGGGGAAGGAGAATGTCCCTGGCTGGGAGCTCTGTGTGCTGGGAATGCAGGATTTGTGCAGCACTGAGGGCAGGATTTGTGCTGGTTCTGGGTGTTCAGTCCTGGATTTGTGCTGGAAATGCAGATTGTGCATCCCCACAGGGCAGGAGATGCTGGTTCTGGGTGTTCAGTCCAGGATTTGTGCTGGAAATGCAGATTGTGCATCCCCACAGGGCAGGAGATGCTGGTTCTGGGTGTTCAATCCCTTGTGCTGCCCTCCTTGGGTGCTTTTGGGAGATGTAGGGGAAAGAAGGTGGCTTGGTGTGAGCTGCCATTAGCAGGTTATCCCAAAATGTGCCCCAAACCATCCCTTTGTTTGTCCCAGAGGTTTAAAAGGGCCTGGTGGGATGTGCAGGTGTCTGGGGCAGCCTGGAGAGGAGCCTGGCCTGGCTCTGGAGCAGAACTGCTGCTTCATTTCAAAGCTTATCCTTAAATGTTTGCTCTAAAGCCCTGGAGCCCCAAGAAAAGAAGATGCAAATAACTTGACTCTTTTCCCATGGAAGCAATTAAGGAACTGTGTTAATAAGAAATGAAGTTGTTTGTAAATTTTAATGGTTTAAAAGATGCCCCAAGGAAATCACAGACAAATAGGAGCTGTTTGGTGCAGACCCTTTTGAGCCAAGCTCCACCTCCGTGGTGGATGTGATCAATTAAAAATTATCAGGAGAAAATGACACATTCTTTTTAATTTAATGCCTTTGGCCAGAAGGAATTTCTAACATAATGATTTGGGCTAGGAGGGGAGGGTTGCTTTATTTCCTTCCCATTTTCTAAAAAAAACAGCCCCAAAGGAAAAACAAACAAACAAAGCAAAACCAAAGCAACCTCTAGCAAAGACAACTCCATGAAAATGTCTAACTATTTGTTTGGTTTCTTTTAATTCTGTGACTGCAAAGCCCATCCCATCACTCTGAGGCCCCAGCCCAGCTCTCTGGACCGTGGGCATTGGGGTTTGGGGCAGGGACACTCGGGCTGGGGTTTGGGCACTGCCCAGGGGCTCTCCTGAGCTCCCCAGGAGCTGTGGGATCCATCCTGCCCGGGAAATGCCAGCCAGGAGTGGGACAGGGCAGGGATGGACTGGGGCAGGGTCTGTGGCAGGAGGGTCCCAGAGGCTGGAATTCAGGAGGAATCCTGGGCTGTGCCACTGTTCAGGGGTCCTGGATGGGCTGGGGTGAGCCAAACACCTCCTGAACACCTCCTGAACACCTCCTGAACACCTGAACACCTCCTGAACATCTCCTGAACCTGAACACCTCCTGAACATCTCCTGAGCATCTCCTGAACATCTCCTGAACACCTCCTGAACATCTCCTGAGCATCTCCTGAACATCTCCTGAACACCTCCTGAACACCTCCTGAACACCTCC
>WEIU01009274.1:451955-480196 GCA_013389925.1 Aegithalos caudatus | reverse complement strand
TCTCCTGAACCTGAACACCTCCTGAGCATCTCCTGAACCTGAACACCTCCTGAGCATCTTCTGAACATCTGAACATCTCCTGAACACTTCCCGAACACCTCCAGAGCACTTCCTGAGCATCTCCCGCTGCCGTGCCAGCCCCTCCCGCCTTCCCCTCCCGCCTGCCCCTCCTGTGATTGCCGCAATTTGTTTCCCCCGGAATTCCTGTAAGCCTTGACAAGACACCAAAGTTCTGGGGACTTACACAAAGGCCTCCTTTGCATATTAAAGACTCTGTGTTGTCACTTGACTAAATTTGGGAGCGACATCAGCACTGTGAGTGTCATTAGAGCTGAGATGAATTCCAGCTCTCGTTACGGCGCCGTGACAAAGAGGAGGAGGAAGGACTGCAAAGTGGCGCTGTGCTTTTTTCCCCAAGCCCTGTCGAGGCTCATTTTCCCTCTTTCCATCTCCAGCACTCTCAATCCCTTGATAATAAATGCAGCTCACATAGGAACTACCCCCCGGACTGATTTCTTTCCACTGCAAGAAGTGATTTAAAAGAAGACGAAAAAAAGACATTGAATGTGTTCATTATTGATAATCTTAAAGATTTACTGCGGGCTTTCAGAAAAGCTGCTGCCTTAAAGCAAACTGCTTTTATCTCCTTTTTGTTTGCTTAGTTGGCTTTTGTGGGTTTTGTGTCTTTTCCTCCTCTAGCTCATGTAGGTAGGAGCTTGAATTATTTTATTTTTTTTTTCCTGAGGGGGAATTTGCCAGCCCCTGGCAGCAGTGGGAAGGCTCAGAGCTGCAGGAGGAGGTTCCAGGCTGGAGCAGAGCTGTGTGGGCTGCAGCACGCCTGCTCTGGGGGCCGTGGCCACCAAGGGCAGCAGATTTTGCCCATTTTGGGGAAGCTCGGGGTGCTGCAGCAGCAGAGCCCTGCCCGGGTGTCTGGAGGGAGCTGCGACCCTGCCCTTGGGCACTGGCCTTCCTTGGGGCATTTTCAAATAGAAATGAATGGTAAATATTTAGAAAACAAACAGAAAAAGCCCTGCTTTGAGCAGGTTTCTCCATGATTGCAGCCGTTTCCAGGCTCTTCCTCCTGAGCCTCTGCTCTCCTTGTGCTCCCCTGGCTCATTTCAGAGCACGGGCTGGGCTCACAGCGTGCATCCTCTGCAGCATCCCTGCTCCAGGGACAGGGCCTGGGATAAATCCCTGCTCCAGGGACAGGGCCTGGGATAAATCCCTGCTCCAGGGACAGGGCCTGGGATAAATCCCTGCTCCAGGGACAGGGCCTGGGATAAATCCCTGCTCCAGGGACAGGGCCTGGGATAAATCCCTGCTCCAGGGACAGGGCCTGGGATAAATCCCTGCTCCAGGGACAGGGCCTGGGATAAATCCCTGCTCCAGGGACAGGGCCTGGGATAAATCCCTGCTCCAGGGACAGGGCCTGGGATAAATCCCTGCTCCAGGGACAGGGCCTGGGATAAATCCCTGCTCCAGGGACAGGGCCTGGGATAAATCCCTGCTCCAGGGACAGGGCCTGGGATAAATCCCTGCTGCTGCCTCGGGCTGGCCTGGCCTGGCCTGGAATGGAATGGAATGGAATGGAACTGAATGTGCCTTCCCCTCGTGGCATTTGCCCTTGGAGCAGGAGATTCCCCAGAGGTCGGGAGTGTGAGCAGCTGCATTCCAGCCCCGGAGTTCACTCCCAGAAAATGCCAGCACACGGGGGATCAGAGAACACAAAGCAAAGCCATGTGCTCCAACCCTGTCATCAGCTCAGAGGCTTTAACATCATCCTTCACCAATCAGAATAATTAAACAGCCTCATTATTTTAAATATTCATTGAGTCCAGATTCCATGTTTGGCTTTCTTGGTCAATTTGGTTTTTGCTAATCTGGGGGAAGGAAAGAATGTTCTCTAGTGCTTAATTTGCATTAAAAACACTATAATTTGTAAGTAAATTGGAAAGCTTTTAAGTGAAGAGGGAACATCAGTGACTTGACAGTCAAAGCTCCCCTTTGTTTTTCAAGCATAATGTTCCAGAAAGATGCTCTTCCTTTCTTGGAATTACATGGCAGTGAGAATGAAGCCTTGTAATTGTTCATTAATCCGCGGTCATTAGGAGACTCGGGGAAGGAGGCACCAGAAATGAAAAACAAATCCAAAGCAGGCGGTGCTCTACCAGAAAAGCGATTTTACATCTCTGAAGTTGCTGAAGGGGGGAAATCATCGGGAGAGCTGCTGCTGGCGGCTGGGGAGGCACAGGGATGCTGCTCCTGCTGCTGCTGCTGCCTCTCTCCAAAGGCTGTCCAGGGAAAAGCCTCTCCCTGCTGCTGTGCCGGGCCAGCCGGGATCTGCTGCCCCATTCCCTGGCTCTGAGTGTCCTCCTTTGCCCTCTCCCCCTCACCTCTGCCCTCCCTGGGCTGAGCAGGGCCCGAGGGGCTGGAGCTGGCCCAGGCTGGCTGGGAAGGGTGCACAGCTCTGTCGCTGTGCCTCAGTGGGGCCCTCCCTGCACAGAACCCAACTGAACTCTTTGGTTTTTAGGAGGTGCCCAAGGAGCCAGGCTCTGCTCTTCTTCCTTTTTTTTGGAGTGTCTGATGATGTGGGTACTCCTTAAAAACCCCTTTGCTCTCTTGTATTCAAGATGTTGCTTTCTTTGTTGCTTCCACCTCTTTATTTAGGAGGAGGAGGAGGAGGGGATAGGAGGGATAAAGGCAGCAGAGGAGCTGATTTCAATGCAAATCTATTGTTCATAATTGCAGTTTTAAAATCTTCTCAACCTTCAGCTGAACAATGATAAAAGAATAATGGCTGTGAATTATTAGCTGTGCCACTTCCCTTCAAAATAGTTCTTACACTGTTGTGATACTTGGGTGTATTTATTATTGTACTTCTTCTTCCTTTTGTAATGAGCTTGTGCTTCCTGTGGCCTTCATTTTCTTTTTGGACCTCTGCTCATTCTGCATCTGTATTTTTGTTAGGGATATACAGGGCTAAAATCAATTAAAAATCTCTTCCGTGCTTCCAGAATAATTAGATCCATTTCCCTGTTTTTCTGTTTCCAGGCCTGCCTGGTTAAGGTAACAAAAATAACATAAAGATGGAGCAGAGCAGAGCAGACTGAGAGGATTCACCAGCCCAGGAGGAGCAGGGGTGGCTCTGTCCCGAGCCTGCAGGGAGCTCTGGCTGTGCTGAACTTGGAGCTGCTCCATGGAAACCATGGAATTATGGCACGGGATACTCAGCACTGTCCGGTTTAGGGGGGGAAATTCTCCCTTTCCTCACCCTAAAAAAGCCATTGTGGGTTTTCTTCTGGAAGTACAGCAGGAGGAGAACGCAGAGTTTTCCCCAGCAAGTGACAGGAGAAGCGACGTTCTTGAGAATGCCACTGAGGACAGAGAGGAGTCATTAATGAGTCATTAATGAGTCATTAGCGGCACTAATAACCCCGGAGTGGCATTAAGGACAGGGTTAATGACACGCAGGTGAAGGGAGCTCTCTAAGACGCTTTCAGCACTTCCCAAAGGAGCGGAGAAAATCCCATCCCCATGGCGAGGGCAGCCCCAGACTGCTCAGGGATGAACAGGATGAATTTATCCATGTGTGCAGCAGGATCCCCTCCTGGAACCCCCGGTTCTCCTCACTGAACCCTTTATCCAGCCCGGGATGGGGTTAGGGCTGGGGGAGAGGAGGAAAAGCCTGGCTCATCCCAGGGGGAGGATCCCAGAGCCAGGAAATCCCTGCGCCCTGCCGGGAGCTGCTGCTGGCATCTGTTATCCATGGCTGCTGAACACGCTGGGGGGCTGAGGACAAACACGGAGCTGTCGAGGATTTGATCGCTTTTCCTCGGCTGCCTGAGGAGTGTTAGAACCTATTGGTTTTGACAATGCACCTCAATTAGGTCTGAAAGTCGGTACTACACGCTCTGTGAAACTGGAGGAGCGTGGTGGATTCCTCGGAGGACTGAGCTGCTCGATTTCAGCTCGAGGATGATGTTTCTCCACAAGGGAGTCACCAGTCACAATAATTACATTGCTGTCTTCTCATAATATGATTTATTTAGATGTTGCCGTATGAATTAATTCTCTCTAATTGCTGCTCTTCTCACTGTAAATCAAGGTTTCTTGCTTTCTGGAGAGTAGTGAACATGATCCTACACTGAAGTAATTAGTCCAATTAGAAAGGAAAGCAGATGTGGAAAACCAATTACTTTCAGGAATATGTCTGCTCCTCTGCAGTCCAAACGCTGTTCAATCAAAATGTAACGATAGTTCAATAAAACATTGTTTTATTCATAAACCCCATCCAGCGGTGAGGCTCCACCTGCTCTTTTGGAGGAGCCACTTTGGGGCAGCTTTGAGGCTGGGGAGATTCTCCAGGCCTGCTGCTGGCTCACACAGCTCCAGGGAGAGAACAAAGTGGTCAGGAGAAGATGGTGTCCTGATCCAAGTCATTGAAGAGCTGCTGTAAAAAGAGAAGGCAGAGGAGGAATTGTTGCTTGGTGAATTCTGCCTGTGTGCCAGCAGGGATTGTTCAAATTACAAGCAAGAGCAGCAAGGTTCCCCCGGTCCCTCCTGCTCAGAGGAGCTGTTAAATCAGCACTTGTGCCCGGCCTCGAGTGCTGGGAGGAGCTCCCCGTGCTCCTCACAGAGAACAGGCTGCAGAGATTTAACCCAGCAGTTCTGCAAAGCTTTGTTCTGACGAGGATTTCCACCAGCCAGGCAGCCCCTGGGGAGGGCAGCAGAGGTTCTGTGCTCCCCCCGTGCCTGCCCCAGTCTGGAAGCAGGATTTGGTACCCAGAGGATGCTCCTGGTGAGCAGGGAGAAGGAACTGACCCCAGCCTGAGTGTGGGATGTGAATCCCAGCAGTGCTGAACTTGGCAGCGGTGCTGGGCCAGCAGGGCCAGGGCTGGGCACACACAGCTCCTGGGCCACCAAACCACCCCTGCAGCCTCCTCGGGCCCTGATTTCTGAGTTCCTCACTAAAATACCTGCAGGGGAGTTTTGCATTGGGGATTCACCCATCTATTTCCCTCTATCTGCTGCACGGAAGACAAGTGTTCTCATAATTGGGCCATTAAAGGAGGTGTTGAAATGTTACTAATTGTCAAAGGCAATTAAGTATGGCAACATGTCACAGGTAAATTAACGAGGCTCCAGGTGTTTTGAGCAAATTGCAGTTCTGTGTGTGTAAAACAATCCCAGTCTTGTCTGTGGAGTTTTGGTGCGCTCTGATTTGGGTTTTTACATTCACTAAAACTCATTTTGCTGCTGGCAAGTTCAAGAAGGGCGCTCAGAGCTCCTGCAGACGCTTCTGGCAGCGAGCAGAGCTCCCCGCTGTCCCTTTTCTCCCTCGCAGGGACAGCTGCAGTGCTGCTGAGCATCCCCAGGCTCTGAACCCGACAGACACCGTGGGTTTGTCCTTGTCCCACCCCAGCGCGGCTGCCGCGGTCCCTCCCTGCCCGGGGATGCTCGCGGGGACCTCGGAGGGGTGGCACCGTCACACGGGCCCCCGATTATCGCCCTTTGTTCCTTTTCTCCTCCCCGCCGGCAGATCTGCGATTGTGTGCGTGTGCACACGCGTGTTTGAGGGTGGGCGGAACCCTAATTGTATATTATTAAAATATTATGATTTTTTTTTTCCCTCCCTCCAAGCTGTGGCACCTCCCCGATGCCTTGTGCAGCTGGCTCCGACTGGCACTTGCAAGGTTGTCCTCCAGGTGCTGCATCAGAAATCTTTTGACACAGTGTCAGTAATTAAGTGTACAATTAAGAGAATGCCTGCAATTAAGTTCAATCAGTCAGTCAATCAAATCTACATTTGTAAAGGGTTTCTAAAGGGCCTCTCATCCAAACCTCCCCTCTGCTTCTGAGCTCGGCTGAGTTAACACCACACCAGGCTGCGTTTATTTGAGGCAGCTCAGAGGGCTGGGAGGTTTATATTGAAATGCTGCTTGAGGCCTGGCTGTCTCCTGAATAAAAACTGGCTTCAAGTGAGGCATTTAGGCACAACACTGAAATGTAACCATGAAAAAGCCTGAAAACTGGTGGCCTTTCTAGCAGAGTGTCTGCCTGGGCTTAGCAGTGACATTCCTCACCTTGTTCCCTTTGGGGAATATTCAGAAAGCACAGATATTCTGCTGGAATAACCCAGCCCCTGGTTCTGTGCTGTTCCAGGCCCCTTTCAGCTCCTGCCAGTTCAGTTTTTGCTGGGAGGTTGCAGTGGGTGAGCACTCACTGCTTGTCTGCTGCCCACTCAGCGAGGCTGCAGTGAAGCCCTGCCCTGCTGGGGTTATTTGTGATTATTCCCCCCAAACAGAGAAATATTATTGCCTGTTTATATATATATATAATCAAAATATATTAACTATTTCCCCCCAACAGAGGCATTTCCCAGAGCTACCTGTGCCTGAAGGCTCTAATGCACCTCATACAGCAAAGGAGCTGCACATGCACCCTTCCAAAGAAACCCCAGCCCTTTCCCTGGGGGTCTGCAGCTCTCCCTCGCCAAGCAGAAGGCGTTCAGGGCTTGGTGCCTGCAGAGAGGGCCCGGGCCTGGGGCAGCAGCAGGCACTGCTGGCTGGCACTTGCTGCCTGCTGGGCCCTGAGCTCCCCCCTGTCCCTGAGAGGAGCCTTCCCCTGTCTGGGCTGAGCTGCCAGATCTCTGTCACCAGCTGCTCTCCAAGGGCTGGGAACGCTCAGGCTCCAGACTGCAGATCCTGCTCCAAAGAGTGACTGCAGGGTTTTTCCTGTCTCTGCTGCTACATCAGTGTGAGCAGCAAGCCGTGGTTGCTTTGATAACGAGCTTGCATTTACACAGCACCTGTCAGCTCTGAAGGGAGCTCTGCTAACTCAGCCCGAGCTGACAGAGCCTTGTCCACAGCTCAGCACAGCTCTGCCACTTCGGCTGCTGTCTCATTATGTGCCTTGCTTTAATGTATGGAAAGCTGTTACCCAAAATGCCCTTCATATAGGGGGAAAAAAAGAACAAATGGATTCCTAATGTGTGACTTGTAGTGTTGTAAACATTCCCCAGCATGTCATTAATACCCAGATTTGTTTGTGTCTTCATCCCCCAGCCTCTCCTGCCCTGCAGGGGGAGGCTGGGGAGCTGAGGCCGGGCAGGGAGGGGAGGAAGGAAGGGTGGGAAGGCAAATTCAGCAGCAGCACAGAATTCTGCCCTCCAGACCTGGGGTGAGGCAGGACCCCTTGTTTTATTGCTTTTAGCTGGTAAATCCACAAAGTTGTGTGTTTTTCACCCACTTGTGCTTAATATGGGAGACTTACCCTGGTGGACTTGGACTCTTGGTTTTGCTAAAAGGGTAACAAAAGGGAAAAAACCTCCAAATTCTTCCCAGTGTTCTTGTCACACACTACCAGAACTCCAAAAATGCCTTGCTGAGCTCTGGGACGTTCTGAGGGAAAATCCTTCAGGAAAAGGAGGTGTCAAGGGCCAGGTTGGACAGGGCTCTGAGCAGCCTGGGGTGGTGGGAGGTGTTGGAATGGGAGAACCTTGAAGATCCCTCCCAAACCAAACCATTCTATGAAAAGCTCCCAAGACTGGCTTGGGTTGTGATTGATTTCAAGATATGAAATACTGGATGGATAAGAAAGTACAGAAAGCTGCCCCAGGGCAGGGCTGGCCACACTCCCATTGCAAACCCCTTGTGCTCTGGCCTGCAGCTGGAATGATTTGGTTTGGACTCGAGTGTGAGTCCAACCCTGAGCAGGGAACCCTGGTTTGTGAGATATCAGCACAGGAATGGCTGGGGAATGGGCCTGGGAAGGAAGTGCAGGAGCTGGACACGTGCTGGGTGGGGGAGCCCAGCCCCAGGGTGGGTGGGAGCTGCTGGCTGTGGCTGTGCAGGGAGCAAAGCCTCCGTGCTTGTAGGAAAAACCATCACAAGTGGTTCCTGAAAGCTTTTCCAATCAGTCAGAGAGAAGGGGCAGGCAGCTGAGAACAATACAGGGCAATAAATTCTTGAAATCTGCTACTAAATCTATCAAGGCAAATAATACATCCTGATGGGAGGAAGACATTATTTGTTTTTTTGTTTTAAATTTGCCAGATCTCATTTTTTTTTGCATTTGTCTCAGGGAGGTGAGGACTTTGAAAAGGCAATTACGACTGGTGAATGATTAGCGTTAGATGTGACACATTTATGCATCAAATATGTTTAACTGCATTAACCTTCAAGGAATTTACACTGACACCTTGAAAGATCTATCCTGTGCTCAGCCTGAAAAATCTGAGTTCTCCCTCAACTTCCATCTTATTTACATTAATTTTATTACAAAATAAATGGGTCTAAAATATTAATGGAGTTTTTACAGGTTCTGAAGGCGGTGTGGCAGGGGAGCTGGAGGGAAGCAGACACCACTGGGGATCGTGTAGGGAGAGGTTTTTCAGGGAAGACAGTGGTGCAAGGGCCCTGAAATGAGGTTATTTTCTGCTTTCTTCCCTGGCTGTCCCATCCTGGAGAGAAGATGACTGAAAGGGATGAGGTTACACAGCTCATTTATCCACTTTAGGGTTTAATTTCCTGCTAATAAGGTATTTAAACCTTCCAGAAAGCAGCTTGCGGTCTTTGTCGACTTTTAATCTTTACACATTACGCAGAAAGGAAGCACACGCTGACAGAGGGTTCTTACTGGGGATTCTCAGGAAATATTCAGGTTATTAAAGATCTCCTGGTGCTGCTCCCGTCCATGCCCCGTGCCTGGTGTGCCCCCGTGCCCGCGTGGTTCCCCAGCCCTGCGGTGGCAGCGGCTCCTCCGTGCTGGTTCAGCTCCATGTCTCTTGAGCTTCACTCCACTGAAATCTGGTTAGCTACGAGACAGACTCCGGTGGAATGAAGGACAACAGAACCCATGGATCGTCCTGGCTTCCCTGGGGAGGCGTGGGTGAGGCTTTGGGGTGCTCGGGTGCCTTTGGGGTCACTTGCGGGGTCGGGGCCGTGTGTGAGCTGTGACCTTGGGGCTCTCCGGGCTGAAATCCTCGTTTTCCTTCCCCTCTCCATCACATCCCTGGTTTCCACCTCTGTAATTTTAGCCTGGAACAAAGCAGCCCCTTTGGGCACTTTGTCCCGTTAATTGTGGGGACAACTGACCCAAGGGTGTGGCAGCTCTGCATCCATCCAAGGCCTTGCATCCACCCGGAGCTCCTGCAAATTAAATGCTCAAGGTGGTTTTTGTCTTTTATGGCTTTTACAAGGGAGCTGCCACCAGATAAGGGCCAGGCTCCCTTCTGGCCTTAAACCCTGAATTTACAAACCCCAAGGAATGCCTGGAGGCGATTTTCCTCGAAGTGCTGGACATTTTTAGGGACCTCTGGCCATACAGGGAGTGTGTTAAGGTACTGCTTCCCTTCAGCTGAGATAGGGGAGGGATAATCCCATTAATCCCGGCCTCACAGGGTGTGGAATTGGGGTTTGCCCCCCTCGGGTGCCCCGTGAAGCCCGGGCAGGGCACGGAACTCATTCCCTGCCCCTGGCACTGCCCTGCTGGTCCCTTCTGGGAGATGGATCCTGGATTTCATGGCATTGCCCTGGGGCACCGTGAAGTTTTTAATATTAAGAACCCTTTAAGAGGTGCTCAGACTCTTCCTGAGAGCTTCCCACCTGTGAAAGAGACAAAAAGAATGAAAGTGAAGACTTTTAGGAACATTCCCCCATCAAAGTCCAACCCATCCCTACATATTTTTGAGATTCCTGCAAAGGAATATGATGACAGGTTTAAATATTTTACTTTATAGATATGTCCTGGTTTGTTTTATCTATAAAATTAATAAATCAGAATACAATGCATATCCTTAACACTGCATGTTGCTTCTCCTCTAAAGAACTGAAGACATTAAAAGAAATCTACATCAAATCCCACCAATGAGATGGAAATTCTCCACATCCCAGCAAGGAATTGCAAATGGTCTTTCCAGTTTGGGTGGCTTTGCCAAAAAACTCCCAGCTCCTTCCTCCTCAATGCCTGGGAAACCCGGGGCTTTCAGAAGGGTCCGGGTCTAACTTTTGGCACTTGGATAATGTCAGATTTCAAATTTTAATTTGCTTGCACTGCGCAGCTTGGGAAAAGAGAGGTTAAGGTGCAAAACTTGCCTTGGAGGTGAAATGTTTGCCCGCAGTTAAATTAAGAAAAAAAAACCCCAAAAACCCCAAAAAACCAAAGAAAAGGCAAAGCCCAAGGCAGAACCCGCAGTTCGGAGGTGCTGATGGACGATTTAAGAGAACAAAGCCTTTGGGGTGTTCCTGTCTCCCTGTGCCGCCGTTAAAGCTGGGGGGGCTGCCCGGGCCTCTCCCCCGGCTGTGTCGGGACTTGTCGGCAGCTTTTGGGTCAGCCCTGAGAAAGGGTGGCCCCGGCAGGAACCCAGCAGCTGAAATTCCTCTGTGCAATCCTGCCTGCTTTGAAACGCCTTTTACCGGGCAGGTTGGGACGGGCAAAGCCCGGAGTGGCTCCTGCTCAGCTCCGGGGCATTAACCCCTGCCAGCCCGGAATGCAGCCCGGCCGGGAACAGCTGCAGCTTCCTCTGGAGCGGCTCACATCCTTACATCCAGGTGCTTATCAGGGAAATCTCGCATTAAATCAATGCTAATAAAAACCTGAAATACGAGCTCCACCTCTAACAGCTCCCCTCGATCCTGAGCAACCAATTTAAACAGTGGGGAGTTGGGTTTTTCAAATTTTAATGAGATACCGCTTGATTTTTGCTTTTTTTTTTTTTGCTGGGGAGAGGTGTGGAGGGTCAGGCTGCAGCTTCACCTGAACAGCAGTAAAGGTCTGCTGCGTCCTCAGAAGGGGCAAACCTTTAACTAAAGGTCAGACAAAACTGTGCTGGACTTCTCTGAACTTTAAAATGAGCAAACATTTCTCGATTCCTGTGTCTGTGGGGAACCAAGCGCGGATGCTCTGAGCTCTGCAGGGCTCTGCACTGACCCCAGGGATGGCAAACTCTGGAAATTCACTGCCATGCCCTGAAAAGAGCCAGGAGCTCCCCATCCTGGAGAGAAAACACAAAATCACTTCTGTCCCTGTAAAAGGGGCTCAGCTCTGAGTTCCAGAGGCAGCACCTCCACAGCCCCAGCCCGATCGTGTCCAGCCTTTGGGCTCATGCTGGGGGTTCAATTTCTTCCTGCCTTTCTCAGGCATTACCCTCACACTTTCCCAAATATTTTGCTTGCAATTGGCTGCCATTTCTTTCAAAAGGGAGATTTCTCTTGGTTTTGAGGGAGTTTTCCCCCCTAAGAATCAGTTATGTTTGAAATTGGCTTTACCCTGTGCGCTGCACGTGGAGAGGAGCCCGATTGTTCAGCAGCAGCTGAAGCCAAAGCTCCTGATTCCCTCTTGGAAAAATGAGAGAGGCCTTTGGACGCTTTTGCTGGAACACAACAGCCAACACAAAGGAGACACCCACAGAAAGGGGGAAATGCAGCCTGAGCCCCCAGGTCCTCTGATCCCAGGGATCAGGAGGGAGCTCACCCAAAGTAAGCGTCAGCATCCCGTAACACCACATCACATCACAGTGACTTTGGGACCTCAAAGACCTTCACAAACTCCAACTAAAGCAAGTTAAAATTGTCTCCATAAGGGAAATTACCAAGTGTGACCGTTTTCCAAATATTTCACTTCTTAGGATACCGCTGGATAGGGAACAATTTTAAGAGATTCATATAGAAAATCCAGAGAAGAACCAACTGATTGAAACGAAATGAAATCCTTACAAATGATGACTGGACAGCAGCTCGGATCTGGTATTTGTCGCACCAGTGCAAGTCCAGAGCCACTGCACAGGTTCTGATTGAATCTGACTGCTCTTAAACCAACCTCCACATTCTGCTGGTTTGGGATGGATCTCCCCACGTACCATCAACTGCTGCTATCGATATCTGTACTATAACTTAAAACATCCCCAGGAACTGTTTAAGGAGTTGTCATTTTTCCTTTTGGAAACCATCTCCCGGCCTCTGTGTCCGCAGGGCCCAGGGCAGCTGTGTTGGTGTCCGTAGGGATCGAGCCCCGCTGCTGCCGGAGGAGCGGCGTTAATTGGGACACCTCGTCAGGGCATCCTGTGCCCCCCCTGCCCCGTGCCCACCTCTGCACGGGTGATGTGATGTCCGGGCACGACCCTGCCCCAGCCGCCCCCAGCCCCTCCGGCCCCGTGGGAGCGGTCACTCACTCACCTGGCACTGCCGGGCACGTCCCAATCCCAGCCCGCAGCCGCTGCGCTGGGCTCCAGCCAAAACAACAGAAACAGGCTGAGGACACGAGAGACTCGACTGGAACAGTGGGACAGTAAGGAAACTGGGGGGGTTCATTCTTTCTTTCCGTGTTTGGAGCAGAATCCCGGGGGCGGGGGCCCGGCACGGCGGCCGCAGGTGCGGCTTTATCCCCGCGCTCACCTGCGGCCGCAGCCAATGGAGCTGCGGGCTCCTCCCTGCCCGGCCCGCCCCGGCTCTCAAATCCTCCCAAACGGCCCCAAAACACTCCAGCCTGCCCTGCTGCCCCTCACCCTGCTTCAAACCCCACTGTTAACCCAAAATATAGGAGAACATCTTCAAAGAGTCCACTTTAATGTTTACCCCATCAATTGCCTTTTGTTTTTTAAACTTGCCTTTCCATACGAGAAATTTTTCATTTTACTTTTCCAAAGCTGCTAAAGAAATGGGAGATGTGTTGGCTCTTGGGTGTCCCGTGAGTGGTGAGATAGGGACTGTGATGTAATCCCTGTAAACTTGGAGTTCAGGTGACAAGGCCCTGCCATGGGGTACAAACTTGTAGAGAATTTGGGGAGGAGAACCCTGGGAAGTGCAGGGATGCTCTGTCCAAGGGCCTCCATGCAGGGGTTTTAATTCCAGTTCTAAAGGAATCCCATTTATAGCAGGACTGGCTCTGTGCATTCTGTGATTCCCTGCAGCCTCTTCCTTTCCTGGCCCCTTCATCTCTGCCCTTCTTTGGCAGGGGGTGCCCAGGCCTGGCTGGAACAGGGGCTGCTCTGTAGGGTGGGCAGAGCCCTGCATGGTGGGCACAGCTCTGTAGGATGGCACAGCCATGCAGGATGGCACAGCCATGCAGGATGGCACAGCTCTGTAGGATGGCACAGCCATGCAGGGGGGGCACAGCCATGCATGGTGGCACAGCTCTGCAGGGTGGGTACAGCCATGCAGGATGGCACAGCCATGCAGGATGGTACAGCCATGCAGGGTGGGAACAGCCATGCAGGATGGTACAGCCATGCATGGTGGCACAGCTCTGCAGGGTGGGCACAGCCATGCAGGGTGGCACAGCTCTGTAGGATGGCACAGCCATGCAGGGGGGGCACAGCAGGGTCTCCTGCCAGCCCCCAGCCCATTCCTGTGAGAGCTGGGCAGGCCAGGCTCCAGGTGCCCGTGCTTTGCATTTAGCAGGAATATCCTGGGAGGCAGAGCTCTGCTGGATCTTCCACCTCTGCTCATCTGCACAAACAGAAATATTCCAGTTGCTTTGCCTTTCCAGTGGAATGGGGTGTAAATAACTAAATAACAACAACAAAATAAACTCACTGCTCTTTTTGTTTTCTTTTTATAATGCTAACAGCTTGCTGCTGTTCTTCCACACCGTTTTCCATGTAAGGACTGCACACAAGTCCTGATTTTCCTTGTGTTTATTGGATAAATTCGAGTTTCCAAAGCCAGGCTGCTTTAGCAGTGACACGGGTCACAAGGTTTGCTGCTTTAATTTGGGCTCTGCTGAATTGCCCTGAGCAGCAGTTTCCAGAACAACTTCCCACAGTCAGGAATTAAAATCTCTGATTTTTGCCCACACATTTCGAGCACGGAGGTGAACACATCAGTCTGTAAATGAGGCTCCTGCAGTACCTTCAGAGAAAAGGAAGTCGGTGTTTTCCATGTGAGAAATAAGAACTGAAGGTTATCACTGCTTTTATTTTCTCAGGGCTCTGTGAAACCAGGAGCCAAACTCGCCACAATTTTCGCTCTGCACAGTTTGAAGCTGAGGCTGTTGTTCTTTCAGATACAAATCTGTCCTTTTATTTGTTTTATCTCCTACTGGAAAATAACAAATACCTTTAAAGTTTACAGCTGCTACTGTCAAGGACAGACAGGGAGGGACTGGCTGGGGCACGGGGAGCTGCAGGAATGTCCTGTTGTTCCATAATACCCAATTATGTCAACTACCCCTTCCTTTAAACTTTCAACACGTCCCCGTTAGGTGGGAAAAGCTGCCAGCACATCATAAAAGCTCTGCTGCAAAGCCCAGCCCTGCTGATGGAAACGTGTCAGGGGATGGAGGCTCTGCCCCGCGGGCTCTGCAGGCACATTCCAGCCCCTGGAGCAAACCCAGAGCAAACCTGTGTGGTCTTGAAGCTTTGTCAGCTCTGACCTCTAAATTTGTCCCATAAATGGGATCAGTTTACTGGGTCTGGAGGTCTGAGACATCAAACACAGCCCGGGGAAGCTCAGGGCCACATCTCCTGTGACTGCCCACTGTAAATTCAGCCCGCAAGGAGATGGAGAAGAATTACTTGGGGGTTTTTGCAGTGTTTGCCTCGAAAGTTTATGATTGTGAAAAATGTATTTATACAGCAGCTGCTTCCATAGGAGTGAGGATTACAGAGAGCCTCAGAGTGAATTCCTGCTGTCCCCATCCCAGAGGAGGGAACCCGGGAGCGATGCTGGGTCCCAGTTTGCTCTCCCTGCTTTCCCTGCCTGTGCTCAGCACAACCAGCCCTTCCTGCCCCTCTTCCTGGGCACTGCTCACTCTCCCACACGCATGAAAGGCAAACCAGGCTGGGACCTTTCTGAAGTGGAGCCAGGACTCCCTGTTTGATCCTGGGGAGGCCCTTCCTGCCCGCTCTCAGCAGGGCTGGGGTGACTGCAGGCTGGGCAGGGTGTCTGTGGGAGCACAGCTCCAGCCTTTCCCAGCCTGTCCCTCCCCTCCTCTGCTCCTCTCTCTGCCCTGACAGGGGCTTGTCCTGGAAACACCAACAAACTCGTGCTGCAACACTGAGACTTCGAGCTTGGAGGCTCTGCAATCTTTTTATCCAAGTGTTGGAGTCCCCATGTCTGGGATTGTTCAAAAGCTGTGGATGTGGCTCTGGAGGACATGCTACAGTGGTGGTGCTGGGCTGCTGCTCTTGGACTTGTTGCTCTTAAAGGTCTTTTTCAACCTTAACGATGCCATGACTCACTCTGTGATTCACCAGCCAAATCCTGAGGTGAGAAACCAGGGGAAAGAAGGCAGCACAGCCTTTAAGTGCAGCTAAAATGGGCTCTTTGCTCCTTCAGTCACTGGAAATAACAACAGCCCCCAAGCAGTGCTGGTGTGATGCAGGTTTGTGGCGGAGATAAGTTGGTGCTTTTTTTTTAAACAACTGAAAAAGTGAATAAATTGGAGCATTCAGGCTGTGCCAAGCCCGGGGCTGGTGCAGGTGGCAGGATGCAGTTGTGCTGCTCAAGTGAGCAAATCTGGAGATGAAGCTCCTTGAGAAGACAATGAGGAGCCTCTGTGCCAACTCCTCCTCCCTGGGTGGATGGTGGTGGCTGTGAATTCCTGCCCCAGCTCCCAGGGCTGGGCAGGGCCCCTGCCCCTGGGCCGAGCTCTGCGGGGCTCCTCTGGGGAGGAGGAGACTCAGCAGCTGCTGCCCCATCTCTGCTCAAGCTTCCCAAAGGGGCTGGCACAGGGGAAGGGCTTAAACAACCTTCAAACGAAATAATTCGGGATTGATTTATACCTTAATTGTACATCCCAAGGCTCTGGAGGGAGCCGGGCCTGCTCTGCCTTTGAAGATCAGACAGAGTGGCTGTGTTTTAATTACTGGAGGGTTACCTGTGCTTTCTGTGTCTGCAAGAGGTCAAGAGCTGAGATTTATGGTAATTCCTGGATTTCTGCTGTGGAATAGAACTTTAGAAGACAATTTCCCCCAGCCACAGGGTCATTGATCAGACCAGCAATCCCAACAGAGGGTTTGGCTGGGGCAGCTCCTTGCTGTCAGTGAGTTTTACCTCTAAAGTCTGTCTAAACCTTATTAACAAAGGTATTTGTGCAGGGATGCATCCTCCAGACCCCCCTGCTGCAGGCATCAGGCACAGTCAGCTCTGCAGTCCCCACTGAGGGCAGCACTGAACCCTCTCTGTGCCCACCCTGGGCTCTGGGAGCCGGCTTTGATGGCGAGGAGGCAGAATGAATCACCCTGCTGACAAAACTAATGCAACAGTAATTTAAAAATAAACCTTTTAAGCTGATGTATGTGGACTAAAGCCACCAGAGCATTGCTAAGGAGTGTGTTTTTCAGTTTTATGTTTGCCAAAGAGAAAAAAAAACCTAACAAGAAAAAAGTCTCAGCATCTGCCCTCACAGGGAATGAACTTTTAAGCAGAAGAGATGAAATTTCTGATTCCTCTGTGAATTTTAATGCCCTGAAAGAAACACTTAGCATTGCTTTAGCTTGCAGATTGCTGGAGGTCTCTGCCTCTGTGCACAGCTGGGTTTTAGGAGCCCTGTTTGCCTCGTCCTGGGCAGGAATTTTGCTTCCCATGCTCCCAAGCAAAGGAAAAAACTGATGGCAGAAGTTCAGGGTTGAGGAGGGAATGCATAAAGCAGCTGATATAACTGAGGCACAGGCAGAGATAAATGCCTGCAGAGATCTGGGTTATTTATATGGCAAAAATGTACAGGGAAATTAAAATACACAGAAACCTCTTTCCTGGAAAACATGGGGGTAATATTCCTCCCTCTGCTCTGGAGTTTAAAACAATGCTAAAAGGTTACATTCTGCACTCACAGGCATTGTGAGGAACTCTTGCAGGTGGGGGCACAGAGGATAACTTGGTTTCCAAGGAATCCCTGGACCCCCAGACCTGGATTTGCTTTCTTGGTGGAGCACAGACTTGGGGGAGTGCAAGCTTTGCCCTGCCCTCCATCCTGAGGGCTTTTCCAGCCTTCAGTTGCAGATTCCCTGCACTGGAGGAAAATGTTCCTCCCTCAGCTTTAGACACAGCAGGGCCATTCCCTGCTCGAGCCAGGCAGAGCTTTGGGGGAAATTCAGCTTTCCTGTGAAATGTTGGGTGCAGCTGCCCTGGGGTTGTGCAATCGCTGCTCCTGAGTGTGTGTGTGATCCCAAAAACACCAGCAGAGCTCCTGGCTCCCTCCTCATAACACTGCAAGTGCTGACAAAGCCAAGTTTCAAAAGGTGGTGGTGCAAAATTTGGGCTTAATTTGGATAAGTGTCCTTGGCTTCTGGAGGCTTTTTCTAACTGTACTGGCCTTGCTTGGATCCACTTCCTGATGAGAAGTGGGGATTTATTTTTTCGTGATGTGATTTATTTTGTGATGAGTGAAGCTGAAAGTACCGAGCAGTTTGTTTTCAGTTTTGGGGTTCTTTTTGTGTTTTTACTGCTCAGAGACCTGAGATAGTGAAAGGTGTCCCTGGCCAGGGCAGGGGGCTGGGATGAGAGGAGATTTAAGGTCCCTTCCGACCCAAACCTGGTTCTGTAACAGATTCTGGCGCAGCCCAGCCCCTCCCTGACCCTTCCCCGCGTCCATCCCGGGCTCTGCTCCCTGCCCAGCTCTCGGGGATGCTCGGCCGCCGTCCCGGTGGGTCCGAGCCCTTCCTGCGAGCTCCGGAGCTGTTGCAGCACGCCCCGGGCTCCTGCGGGGCTCTGTCACCTCATTCCTGGCCTTTGTGCCGGCTCAGCGGGGCTGGGAGCAGCCCCAGCCCTTCCCTGCCCGACAAGAAGGAACACGCCGCCTTATCTGAGCAGCGATTCCAGGCGGGACCACGCCTTTGGGAACGCTCCCTGCCTCAGCCTCCTGCAGCTCGGCGCTGCCTCGACTTGTCGGGGATGCTCTGAAGGCTGACGGTGCCTCTGTGAGCTCTCCTGCCCGGCAGTGCCCGCTCACATCCAAAGAAAACAGCTCAAGCTTTGGGTGCAGCCGCGCTCGGGTCGGCCGGAGCCGCGCTCAGGCTCCTGCAAGGCTGGGGCCGTGCGGACTCTGCCCTGGGTAGCAAATATTTGTGTGCGTGGGCCTCGGGTTTGGTGGGGTGTGGTACAGTGACACCCACAGCCTCTTCTGTGGGGTTTAGAGAAATAAGTTTTAATTTGAGGCTTCGTTCCTCTGGCCAAGTGAGCGCTGGCTGAGTTCAGGGATGTGCACAGGGCAGCTGCTGACACGGTGTGGAATCTGAAGCTTTGAAGGGAACAGCCCATAAATTGTGTTTGTGTGTCTGTAAGTGACACCTCCAAAGCACATCACCCTCTCTGGGGGGGCCTTTGAAGCTGCAGTCAAAGAGAGGCCCCGTGTGCTGATCCCACCTGGAACATCCACCTGGAAGGCACGGGGGAGGTGATGCCCAGCCCCAGCTGCTCTGTGGGGTCAGGGGATGTGCAGCTCGGGAGGGGCTGGGGGTGTAACAGGGAGCCCCTCCAGCTCCTTTCCCCCTTCCTGCTGTGGGAACAGGAGCAGCTGTCTGTGCATTAAAACCAGGGATGGATCATTCCAGTCCTGCAAAATCGCTGCAGCTCTGGGCTCCGTGCAGGCTGGGGACGGAGGGGGCTCGGGGATGTGAGGCTTCAGTCAAGCAGGACACAAAGGGTTCAGAGCCGTGTTCAGGCGATGTCTCGGGTGGGAGTCCCGGGGCTGAGGCACAGCCAGCACTGCTGGAGTTACTGTGGTCACCAGGGAGGCGTTTGCCGGGGCACTGACATCCGCAGAGGCAGCGAGTTCCGAGCCGGCCCCGCTCCCCGGGAGACAAAACCGGGTTAGAAACAGCACCGGGGTAACACCAGAGCCAGCCTGGGGTAACGGGGACAAGGAAAACTCCTTGGCAAGGTGGGAAGCACGTGGCTGGAGCCGCGGTTGTCCCGGGCTGTGTCACAGGCGCTGCCCCGGGGCTGCTGGCTCCTCTCCAGCCTCTCCCCTCTGCCCTGGCCCAGTGCGGGATGCAGAGCTGCAGGGAATGGCACAGAGCTGCAGGGAATGGCAGCGAGCTGCAGGGAATGCTGCAGAGCTGCAGGGAATGCTGCAGAGCTGCAGGGAATGGCACAGAGCTGCAGGGAATGGCACAGAGCTGCAGGGAATGGCACAGAACTGCAGGGAATGGCACAGAACTGCAGGGAATGGCACAGAGCTGCAGGGAATGGCACAGAACTGCAGGGAATGCCACAAAGCGGCAGGGAATGGCACAGAGCTGCAGGGAATGGCACAGAGCTGCAGGGAATGGCACAGAACTGCAGGGAATGGCACAGAGCTGCAGGGAATGGCACAGAGCTGCAGAGAATGCCCAGGGAATGCCGACAGAGCCACCTCCGGAGCTCTGACCACACCTCGGGGAAAAGAAAACCAAGAGCTGAGAGCTCCTGTGCAAATGCTGGGCTGCTCCTACCTGCCAGCAGCAGCCAGAGCCATAAAGCAGCTGCAGTGCTCCCATAGCCTCCTGCATTATTTACTGCAGCAATGTGCATTCCCAGGCTCTCCTGTCTGAGGTGCCATCTCGGCTCGGATTTTTGATGGTGACAATTATAATGAGATGGAGGAGGAGGAGGAGAGGCAGCTCAGTTTTGATTTGGATCCCTCTGCCTTTTTAAAAATTGAAGATTTCTAATTCTCAGCAAAATCCCTGCCACGGGAGACCTTGTTTTACATTCTGGCTTTTTGCAGACCTGATGTAGAGGGGCTCTCTGCAGAATCCCTGTCTGGCATTGTTCTGTTAATGATTGAGTGAGGAGGAGTTTGGTTGCCTTCCCTGATGTTATCTTGTGTTTTCATGTTCTGAGAGGGCATTTTTGGATGTGTAAGAAACCAGTGTTAAATATAAACATAGATGCTACTTTAGGGAATCTGTCTCATTCAGCCAAGACTGAAAGCTGTTTCACAGTTAGAAAGTCTTTTTTTGTTGTTCATTTCATGAACAGTGGAAAAGTCGGCACTAACTGCTCTAGAGATGAGTGATTTATCTTGACTTGGATGGGCAGAAGGTGATTTTGCAGACATCATTGGAGTTCCCAGGAAAAATCCAACCTGGCTCTGGCTGGGAGAGGCTCTGGCTGGGCACAGGTCCCTCCTGGTGTGTGTGTGTGTGCCAGAGTGGCTGTAGAGCTGCAGCTGACACCTCCCCGGCCTGCCTGAGCTCCTCTGTCTGGGTGCATTCGGAGGGAATTATCCCAGGTCTCTTCCAGAAGGAGGAAATAGAAAATCTGTCTGGGTACATTCGGAGGGAATTATCCCAGGTCTCTTCCAGAAGGAGGAAATAGAAAATCAGCCTGGAACTGGGCAGGGATTTTCATACCTGGCCTCTGCCCGGGGTTTCTCATGAACCTTTGGATACTGTCACTGATTGTCCCAGCAGCACGAGCTGGGGGATGATTGGAGGCAGCCTGGGAAGTCTGGTTTTCCTCCTGAGTCCCAGGAATGGGGAATATTTTAAGGGGTTCACGCTCATTTGTATTTTAAAGCCTCTTACTGTGAAGTGCAAGACCAGGGGCTACGTCTTCAGCTGGCATAAATCTGCCTGGCTGCATGCAGATAAACTGATTTACGCTGGCTGAAGATCTGGCCCTGGATGGAAGAGATGGAAGCAGGTGGATGTAATTTCTCTAAATTTCCACTCAAGCTGCACGCGCCTGGAGCAGCAGGAATTGAACAGCACTTTCCCTAAGAGTAAAAAAGTTATTAACTCCATATTTGTGTTGCTGCTTCGCTGCCCTCCCTCGTCTCGATCATCACACGTAGCCATGGGCTGTCTCTGGCAATGACTCTGTCTCCCCAATAAAATTAAAAATCACTTTTGTTTCATATCTTTTTAATCAGACGTGTCCTTTTTAATAAAGGGCTCTGCTCTTTAAGGGGCGATGCGCTGATGAGCGGCAGGCTCGGAGGTTATTGCATTTCCCTGATTTGAATTTCTCTTTCTGCATTTCAGCTGTAAAAATAAAGCAAAATCCAGCTCCCCCAAGCCTCTGCACATGCAGCACAAGCAGAGTTTCGCTGCCTCCTCCCACCTCTGGGGTGACATTGATACCCAGTGGCAGTGGATGTGTGGCCATCGTACACCTCGGTGTAAGAACAGATTTTAATCCTCAATGCCCAGGATAGGAAAGAAGAGAGGCAGAGTAAAAAAGACAAAGGTGAAACTCCAGGAATTTGCTGAGTGGTAATTTTATTCAAATAATTTATGCAGATTTCCTGAATTGTTCCAAGCTTGGAGAATCAAACAAACCCAAAATGCCTCTCTGTGTTTAGTTTCTCATATTGATTCATTTATTCCTGGGATTGTTTCAAACACAAACCTGAAGTAACTTTATGAGCCAGGATTTTTTTTTTTTTTCCCCTCAGAAGTGAACAAGCAGGATAATTAAACCTGAGGAACCCAGGAGGCTTTGGAAGCAGCAGCTTTCTCTCCTGCCCCACGTTGGGTGTAATTTGGGTTTCCGGGGAATGACACTTCCAGGTGGTGGAGGGGACATTCCCAGAGCCCCGTGGGCTGGACTGGGCTGGGATGCTGTGGGGTGCTCAGTGAACCTTGTGAGCTGCTTGGGCCCTTCCCAAATGGAGCCCTGTGCCCCCCTGCTCCCCCAGCCCTGGGAAGGCTGTGAGGGATAAAACCTCCCTGAATTCATTCCAGGGCTCTGCTGCTCCTCGTGCGCTGCGGTTTTGGGGTTTTCCAGCACGGAAAGCATAACTGGGGGCTGTGTTTTCAGGGCTGGCAGAGCAAAGGCAATACAGTTGCAGGATTTTTGCATATTTCTGATCCTGAGGCTTTCCTGGGCCGGGTGGTTGCTGTACAAGTCAGAACAGCACCAGGCTCTGCTCTCCCAAATCCACCCCGGAGCTGCCGGCCTGGGCTGGGGCTCTGGGGACTCTGGGGCTCTGCAGCTTCTGCCTCTGCTGCTGGGGAATGTCCTCACAGAAATCTCAGACTCCAGGTGTGCAGCAAGGCAAGCTCAAAGCAGAAAATAACCAAAAAATAATCATCAGTGACTTCAACAGATTTTCTTTTGCTGATCAGCCTCCTATGGCGAGTCTGGAAGTTCTGTGAGACTGATCCTGGCAACAATATTTGCAGTTAACTCCAAAAGATCTGGTGCAGTCAGTGCTATCTACAGCACTTGGGAGGATTTTGCCTCCAAATGCCCGTCCTGCACCCAAATCTTGGATCTGAAAAGTTCTTCCTAGCCAGAGCAGCCCTGGCTTTGCAGCACTCACTCCCCCTTTGCTGCAGGCACACAAATTGGTGCTTTAATACATCCAGAAGCCGAGCACCAGGCTCTGATGGGACAAAAATGCAGCACAGGGAGATGGAAAATGCTCCTACACCATTTACAGGGTGTGGAAATTATTGTAAACCAACCCCTGCAGCTCTGAACAAAAACATGTTGGTATTTTCAGAGGATGAATGTCAGCTCTGCAGGGCACTGGACACATTCCATGGCTCCTCTTGTTCAGGTAAAAGCTCTGTTGTCCTTTTAAGCCTCATGGACTGGGCTGGACTGGAGCAGAAGGTGCTGCCAAGTTCAGCAGCTCTCCCTGAAGTGATGGCAGAGCTGGGCACTAAATGCTCATTTTAGCACTTTTGGACACAGAATTTTGCCAGATCGTTTTTCCAGCCACCACCTCTGGAGAGTCCCTGCTGGGGAAACGAGTTGAGTTGTCTTTATCATGGACCAGGGCAAGTAAATAGGAAGAGAAGTTAATGTTACATTTCTGTGCAAGTTTAAGACATTATGGGCATTTGTCTTCTGGATTAGCCCGTGGCCTCTCTGTTGTGGTTCTTCCTCCCACTGCTTTCCTGTGCTGGAGCCTGAGTGGAGTCCAGGTGTGTGAGGTTCCCTGGTCGGGGTTCAGAAATTCCTACCCTGGGGTGGAGGGGGAGGGAAGAAGGAGCAGAAGAAACAGAAGAGAAGAAATGAGAAAACGAAGCAGGCTCCAGCACCTGCCATGTAATGATGGGTTCTGGAGATAAGGCTGTTTTAAGGTGCATTCCAGACGTGTGGGTCCTGCCCAGACACAGCACAGAAGAAAAAGGAGACTTAAAACAACAGGCAGCTCCTCCTCCTCCCCCCGTCAGGTGTGCACACAGCTTGGAGGAACAGCCAGCCCCCAGGAAAGCTCCCTCCCTGCTGCAGAGCTCCTACAGCTCCCATCCAAAGCCCCCTCGGAGCACACAGGCACCTCCAGCCCCTCGGATCAAGTCGATGCCTGTCCCCGGGGTTAAATCCAGCATCAATCCAGACAGAGCAGCACCCGGGGAAGCTGCTGGAAAATGCCCCATCCCCTTCAGTGCTCCTTGTCTTCCTTAGAAAGGGAAATGGCAAACAGTCGTGCTTCTCTGCCTGGAAAAGGAGAGATTCCCTGCAGGAGGGATCAGGGGGCTCAGGCTGTAGTGCTGCACCCCATGGAGCAGCTGTGGGAACACGGATCCTGCTCAGGGCTGCTCTGTGCTGGGAGATTCCCAGTGTCCAGCTGGGACTGGGGATTTGGGCACAGGGAGAACAGCAGCACTGGTGTCCATGTGCTCACCTCACTGGAATTATTCTTACCCCCATTGCCTTTATGCTCAAGGGTTTGAAGCCCCAAGGAAGACAAGAACAAGGCCTTTGTGTCTTTTTTTGAGGTGTTTTGGCACTGGAAATGTCCCTCTTGGGGCTGTGCAGAGTGGGGATGGAAAGTTGTGATCCCTGGGATTTGCCCCAGTGCAAACCCAAGGGAGAACCACGGGAGATTGTAATGGGCAGCTCAGGAAAATGCCGGGGTGATGAAAGTGGAGTCACCCAGAAAAAATGGGCTCCAAAGCTCCTCAATTCCAGCCTCTCCTGTCAGGCTGTTTCTAAGCAAATTTTCTGTTTGTTGCACTGTAAAAATAAAGTGTCAGACACCGAGTTTGGATGCAAATAGGAACATAACTCTGCAAGATGGAAGCTTTATCTGAACCTGAGATTTTTCAGGGGAGTGGTTTTTCTGGAAAGGCAGCTATTTTTAGAAAGTAAGAGATGGATGCTCCTTTCTGAAGGGCCCAGCTCCTGTTTGTCTTCAAATGAGGAGAAAAACCCCTTTCTTTTTCCATTAAAAAAGACAGGCAAGTAGTACTCATTCCTGAAGTGCTTTGCCTCTGCTCATCCCTCCAGAGAAAGCCAAAATTCCATCCCAAATGGTCTTTTGTCTCTCATTCCCTCTCTCCCATTCCATATTTCAGACTTGACCAACAAAGGAGATGTTGGAATTTTATTAGAAATTAATGTGAAATTTAAATTAATGCCAAAATGGAAAATGTATCTGTAAGTATTTGAAAAGACCTGGGCTGAGAGAAGTTCCTTCACCTTTGGGTCAAAGGCAGTGTTGATGTACAAAGGTATTTTGGCACTTTGGAGCAGACAGCTTAAAACAGACTTTAAAATATATATTCAAATCAATTCCAAGTGGGCTAAAGCCAACAGAAAGGTTAAAGTACCTTTTTCAGTCACTTTCCCAATTTTAGTTTCCTTATCTTAATGCACTGTGGAGCTTTCTGCCCATTCAGTCCATTTGTATTCAACTCCGGGAAGTTTCCTGATAATTACTCAGCCCCATCTAATTCCCCAAGGTCCCAAAATGCAAAACAATTCTTCACAAGACAGAGATTGCTTCTTACAAGCTTTAACAGGAGGGAAAGAAAAAAAAAAAAAAAAGCATTAAAGTGATGTGATCTAAGGTAGAGTTTCAGCGCTGAACTATTTCCTACACAAATCCATTTAACAGAGAGTGTTCAGGTATCACAGGATTGCCTTGGGAGAGGCTTGGAGTCCTTGCTCCTGCCAAGCAACTTTGGCACCAACAGGGCAAGGCCATGGAGGATGAAAATGGACATTTTTCTCCCTGAATTCAACATAACCCAGGCAAACTGATAGCACTGGAAGAAGCTTTCCCTGTAGATGGGAAGCAGCTCAAGCCTGGTGGGGTTGTGAATCCGCAGGTGTCAGGAAGAGGCTTTGGTGTTTTATCCGTGTGCTCACCTGGCATCCTTTCCCCCCCAGATGTTTGTCCCTGGGGCCAGGAATTGCAGCCACCCTCACCCAGCAGAAAGCTGATGTTCAGCTCTGTGGGGCTGACCCTCTGCAATTCCCCTCCTTCCCTTTGCTTCCCAAGGAAATGCCAGGGAAAGGAGGGAGAGCTGATGTCCCAGCCCGTGCTGATTTCATGGCACAGCTCAGGGGCTCCAGGGGCTCCTCTCACACCCTGAGGGGCAGCAGGGAGCGGGAGGTGAAACCCCACTGTCCACGCTCCCTCCAGAGCTGGCTTCACCTGGAAAAGCTGCTGAGCTGAGCCAGCCTGGAGCATCTGCAGCAGCGGGAATGGGAAGGGCTGCAGGGGATTTGCCTGCAGGGTTATTTACATTTTCCCTGTGCTGACAAGCTCCTGCAGCCCAGGGCTGTGCTGGGCACTGGGGAGTTCTGCTGCTGCCAGTAAAGGGCAGAGAAAAGGAGGTGCAGGCCCTAGAGCACTGCAGGTGTGTGCGAGGCTGAGCTCTCCGAGCTCCTGCTCCCCTCCAGGAGCTTCCTTTTCCCCTGGAATGGGACCAGAGGGAATGAAACAGGCCTGGTTTTAGGAGAGCCTGAGGGAAGTTGTGGGGGTATCTGAATGAATGTTGTGAGGCTCCCAAAAGAGCTCAGGGGAAGGTGAGCCTGTGCTCCTCACACCTTGGGAAACAGCTCATCTCCAGCTCCTGCTGTCCTCCAGGACTGGGGGAACCTTCATTCGTCACTGCAGAAAGGAGTCTCAATATTTTATGAAAAAGGCATTTTACCACAAGATTTTGGTGAATATCAGCATAATTTAGCCGTGATTTAACGGAACCTTTCATTGACTTTTTAAATTATGCCTCTCCATCACCTACCCTGTGGGTTTCCTTGCTTTTCATCTTGCAAATCCCATTACTTATTAATTTCCCCATAATACATAATAGAGGCAGAAAACCATATAGCATCCCATTCAGCAGTGATTTACAAGTCTCTTAGTTCTGAAGCAACACAAGAAAGAGCAGACATTTTATGAGTTTCCTCTGTGTGTTTTCCTCATATAAAGCCATGGACACAAACCTGGGGCTTCTTTGGCCAGGGTCTCACAGCTCCAGCCCTTGCAGCTCTGCAGAAGATGCAATCTGGAGGAGATTACAGCAGCACAGTCAGGGCAGAATTAGCAAGGAGATGGTGAGCAAGATTTACCTCCTCCTCATTAAGATAATGGATGTAATATCCATGGAAATGCTGATGGGCTTTGCTCAGAGAGGAAGAACTGCAGGCAAAGAGCAAACACACAAGCCAGCATGATTTGCCCACATTCCCAACCAGGGTTTTGCTGGCACGTTCATCTTTCTACAGGGGCCCAGGAGGAACTTTGATTCCCTTAGTGTTTGCAGAAAATGACTTGCACATACCATGAATCAGAGGGGCTCATTTCGGAATGTAGAAACTATTACTCATCCTGCTCTGGCATGAATGAGCATCTGGCAGCATATTCTAAAATTCTGTGAAGACAACAGGAGGCAAAAGGAAAAAAAATATTGAGCCGGAGTGCACCTCTTGTCAGCTCAGCAGGCAGCAGATGAGAACTGGAAGGAGGCAGCACAAAGACAGATCTGCTGAACTGAGCCTTTATGTGCTCTCTGTTTCCATCCATCCACTCCTTCCAGCTTTTGTTTGGTGCAGGCTGGGGATCCTACAGAACACACAGAGACAAATTCACCCAGTTAACCCTGCTCCAGCTCAGCCTGTGTTCCAGAGGTTTCCAGGCTGCAGCAGCCCCAGGAGGCAGAGCCCCTGCTTGGAGATTTCTCACATTTGCTGATGTGGGCTTGGACCCCTTTGGTTTCAGTAGCAACATCCCAGGGAGGGAGAGTCCCATATTGCCAGGAATGGAAAAGGGCAGCACACAGCAGGGGAAGGAAGTGCTTACAGCCCTTTTTTGAGGGAAAACCCAAAGCTGAGTCAGTAGCTGATCAGAAAGGGAGCAGTTTCTCACAGCAGAGGGGCTGTGAAGCCGTGGGGAGATAAAGGCTCATTTCATCTTTTTGGGGGTGTGTTCCCTGATCCTTTACAGGAGCTGCCTTGTCCCTGCTTCCTCAGCCTTGTGCAGAGCTGGGACTGAGCAAACCATTGCCAGGGTTCCTTCTCCTGCAAATCCCAAATCCGTGTGAGCGGGGATGGAGCCGAGGGCCCTGGAGGAGGCAGGGCACTGTCCCCACCTGTCCCGCCACCACCCGCCCTGCTGCCCCTTGCCTGAGCATCCATGGGGCAGCTCTGGGGTTACTGGGGAGCCCTGGGCTTACTGAAGGTGTCTGAGGAGCCCTGGGGTCACTGAAGGTGTCTGAGGAGCCCTGGGGGTGCTGAAGGTGTCTGAGGAGCACTGGGGTTACTGAAGGTGTCTGAGGAGCCCTGGGGGTGCTGAAGGTGTCTGAGGAGCACTGGGGTTACTGAAGGTGTCTGAGGAGCCCTGGGGGTGCTGAAGGTGTCTGAGGAGCACTGGGGTTACTGAAGGTGTCTGAGGAGCCCTGGGGGTACTGAAGGTGTCTGAGGAGCACTGGGGTTACTGAAGGTGTCTGAGGAGCCCTGGGGGTGCTGAAGGTGTCTGAGGAGCACTGGGGTTACTGAAGGTGTCTGAGGAGCCCTGGGGGTGCTGAAGGTGTCTGAGGAGCCCTGGGGTCACTGAAGGTGTCTGAGGAGCCCTGGGGTGCTGCAGAACCCTGGGGTGTCTGAGCAGCCCCATCTCCCTGTGCTGTGCAGGCTGGGGCCATGGCAGCCCTGTGAGTGTTTCCCCTCACAAACAGCAGCATCAGGTTCTCAGGGCTGTATTTCCCCTCACAAACAGCACCAGGCTGGCATGGCTGTATTTCCCCTCTGTATTTCCCTCACAAACACCAAGGCTGGTATTGTTCTATTTCCCTCACAAACACCAACGCTGGCAGGGCTGTATTTCCCTCACAAACAGCAGCACCAGGCTCTCAGTGCTGTATTTCCCTCACAAACACCAAGGCTCTCAGGGCTGTATTTCCCCCACAAACACCAAGGCTGGCATGGTTCTATTTCCCCCACAAACACCAAGGCTGGCAGGGCTGTATTTGCCCCACAAACACCAAGGCTCTCAGGGCTGTATTTCCCCCACAAACACCAAGGCTGGCATGGTTCTATTTCCCCCACAAACACCAAGGCTGGCAGGGCTGTATTTCCCCCACAAACACCAAGGCTGGCATGGTTCTATTTCCCCCACAAACACCAAGGCTGGCA
>WEIU01009274.1:420521-451702 GCA_013389925.1 Aegithalos caudatus | reverse complement strand
CCTCAGCGCCGGGCCCCCCGCAGGCCGCAGGAATCCGTGCAGGCCGGGGCACGCTCAGCCCCTGCAGGCGCCGGCAGCTGCCGGCGCTGCGCTCACGCTTTAGTGTCACATTTTTCTCGTTATTGTTATTTCTCGCTGGCCTTCTTTTCTCCCTGCTGGTTTTTTAAATTTTTTTTTTTTTCCCCGCTGCTTTCCTACAGCCGCGGTCTCTGCCAGGCTCCCCGGGACGGGCGCTCCTACGGGCGTGAGCGCATTGTCAAAACAACCCCAGAGTTGTGTTTTCCTCGCTCCCTCCTCGTGGCAAAGCCTTTTTTTCCAAGGCAGTTGTTTCCTCCTGTTCTCTTCCCCCAGGTATTCTGTGGAATTGATTTCTCCTCTTCTTTTACAGATGAGATATTCCAGGAACAATCGAACTCATACTGCTTCTGTCAAACTTAATCTAGGATACATTCATCTGGAATATAGCAGGGAAGCAGATCCAGAAAACCTCAGCTTCCTTTTTTATTGGGGAGCTCATAAAGCAGAAGGATGATGACAGGCTACTGAAATTTAAGAGACCAAGAACAGGAAAGATATTTTATTCAATAGTTAGGATAAAATTTCACATCCCAGAGATTTCAAGGAGCACAAGCAGGGGAGCTGAAGGAAGACTGATTTTCTTTTTCCTAAGTAAATGGACAGGCCCGGGGGTGGTTTTTAGGTTGTCTCTGTACTTATCAGAGGCACATACACATTTCCTCTCCCAAAGCCAGGCAGAGTGTGACTCCTGAACAGCTGGGGTTACAGCCCTTCCCCAGGTTACAAGGCAGGGCTGGGCAGCTCTGCTCCTCCTGAACAGCTGGGGTTACAGCCCTTCCCCAGGTTACAAGGCAGGGCTGGGCAGCTCTGCTCCTCCTGAACAGCTGGGGTTACAGCCCTTCCCCAGGTTACAAGGCAGGGCTGGGCAGCTCTGCTCCTCCTCAGGAGACACGGCTGCTCCACAGGGCTCTGTGGGACCAGCTGGGTGTCTGCCTGGGGAGGAGGTGAATCACTCCTTGCAAGTGCTGGTTCCTCTCTCTTATCTCCCAGAGGAGCCTAAGGTGCCTAGTTCAGATCCAGACGTTTACACAGATGAATCACACCCTCAAGGCCACGGAGAAAATAATGAAAATCTGCAAGCCTGGGCCCAAATCTCTCGAGTCATCTTGAATAATTCTATTATTTTACTGAATGGGGTGATCCAATGTCTTTAAATTGCTTCATGCTTTACTGGTAGAAAATGAAGATAAATAAATTCTCGCCCTGAACAAACCCTCACCATATTTTTTCCTGATACAGCACAATGTTCCTTTCAGTATGTCCCTTCCTTAGATATTCTCTTTTTCCTAAACAAGCACAGGATTCCCCTCTGTCTGCAGCCTGCAGAGCTCCTCCTGCCTTCCTCTGAGCAGGAATCTCAGTGATTGCTAGATCAGAGACACTTTTAAACCATCTGTGCTTCATTCAAGGTTTCCATGGCTGTTGATCTTTCCCAAGCCCTCAACTGCTTCTTCAGATTCTCCTGTCCTTTGAAATGCTGGTGCTCCAGAGGGAGATTCTTACCCAGAGAGCTCTCCTCCCTCTGTGCTATAATGATGGAGGTAACACCCTGACAGGGAAAGCCTCATTCTCCCAGCAGGTCGGCCTCAGTGTGTTATCCCCCAGGAATTAAAATCCACAGTGCTGGATGCCCCCTTCCCCATCCCTTCTTCAATTAATTCATGGTGGAGTTGTTTGAAAAAGGGGAAAGGAGGGTAGAAAACGAGAGTATGGAAAATGTGAGTTTGGGAGCAGGTCAGGATTGATGCAGCCCTTCCCGTTCCCTCCTCGGTTATTTCTTTGCTTGCTCCCTGTAACTGAATCACCCTGGAAATGCCTCCTGATCTCTCCAAGCAGGGACCATCCATTTTTTTTAGTGGAGCATTTTGCACAGAAAGTCCAGCTCTGATGGAGTGCTGTGCTGCCTGCCATAACAATAAATTCCCATTAAGAAGCAAGACATATTTTCTTATGCATCCCCTTTGCAGAAAGGCATAAACTGAATTTTGACTTCAAAGGAGATATCTTTGTTCGAAATGCAATGCCCAGAAATATTCTGCAGTCAATTATTTGCAATTAGAATGAAAAGAGAAACCCCCTTCCCCAAACCGCCTGTAATTACACACGATCCTTTCATGAAGTATAAATCCAGTCATTAAGGAGTTTCAAAAATTTTAATTCAGTGGGCAATTAAAAAGAAGAATGTTGGGTGTTGAGGCAGAGAACAATGCCGTGGTGAGCTTGGGGTCCTGAGGTATCAAGGGGACTTTTAACAGAAGGATTTTCCAATTGATCCTGGTGGTTTGAGGAGGCAGTTCCTCAGCGTGGGATGTGACAGCACATAACGATGTCTCTGCTGAGCCACCCTGCCCTTGGTAGGAGCAAACTGAGGGTCAGCCTTGGCCTGGCAGCCCCAAAACCTCCTCCCCAAAGAGCTGCTGTCACCAGCCCCTGAGCAGGGAAATTGGAAATCCTCGTCCCCCCCACAGGATGGGCCCTGAGGGGATGTGGCACCAGAGCTTCCCCAGGTGGAAGGTTCAGCTGACAAGCCCTGAGTTACTGAACAAGGATGTTCCAAGCACAACATCCCTGTGTTTCCATCAGTGTCAGTCCTTGCCCTTTTCCCAGAAAGTAACATCTAAGTGGTGCCTGTAATCCACGCTCCCGGGAGGAATCATTTCCACATTTGGACACATCCTTAGCATGGAGCCAGAGTGGAAACCGTAGATCTTAATCCTCTCCCGGTCTGTGAAGCTGAGAGGAGGAAGGGAGTTTTTGGAATGCTCATATTTTGAAATTGGGACTCAAATTTATTGCCTTCATTGCTTAAGGGAGGCCTGCTCCTTTCTAGATATTTATTGTCCTTGGTGATGCCTTAGTGCGAGTTCCCTGGCAGCTGCTTTGGGAGGAGGTGTGAGGTGGATCCATAAGGTTCCCAGATTTTTCCCACCCATGTGATAGGTATTTGTTGTTTGGCTGCGTGGTTCGGAATGCTGCATCCCGTATTCCCGACAATCTGTGCCCTGCATATGCTCCTGGGGATGTGGGGAGGTGCCACTCGCGAGGGGTGAACCACAGAGCTGCCTCTCAGCGTTGTGGGAGCAGAAATGTGCTCGGAGGAGGGATGGCTTCAAGGGAAAATACTGAAAATCAAACCCCACTGAACATCCAGCCGTGATCTGCTCCCGCTGAGAGGGAGGGACAGAGCAGCAGCAGGAAAAGGAACCAGCAGCTCCACGATCCTTTTTGGGGTCCTGTGCCACTGCCTAAGGAGTGAAAAAATGCTTGAATGAAAAGAGAGAGAACAGAGCTCTGGAGTTTGCATTTCAACCACCTGATGGAAACGCTGCTTTTGATTTGGTTCAGTCACAGATCGAGTCTGATAAGCCAAATTCAGGGATACTCAGGTGTGTGGCCATGAAGGAGGAGCTGAAATTTTTCTACCCTGAGATCATCTCCTGCACTTTTCTGCAGGCACAGCACTAAAAAAATATACTGTTGTTTTTGGTTTCTTTTTTTTTTTAATATTGCCTTTTCAGTGTCATTCAAGGTTTTATTTTTAGATGCTCCTTCAACCAGAAAGAGCCACAGGGAGTTCCCTCAGTGGTAACTGCCTGTTTTTCCCCAGAGCAGGGACTATCTATGTGTCTCCAACATGCACAGAGTGTCACCTATTTCCAGATGTGAGGACAGCATTGGAATCACCCGGAATCGTATTGTCGGGGTACTGAGCGATCCGAATTTCCAGAACTTCCGAGGGAGCTGCCCATGTTTAGAGTATCTGAAGATAGGGACACCTCCTTTTCCTGCCTGGGGTGCTCACTGCAGTTTCAAATCGGGATATCTGGTGCCTCCTGACTGTTCCTGGGAAAGCTTCCCTTAAGGTGCTTGACTGATTTGGAGGAAAGTGCCCTAACGGGGCTTTGTTCGCACTGAAAACCCAGCATCTTGTGTAAACTCTGTCTTTTCCTCATTTCCCTATTTGGCAATGCAGTTTTCCCAGGTTTTCTGCCTTTCCACCCTCCCCCACTGCCTCTCCCCTTCCCTAGCACAGGTAACCACACATTTTGATGGAGGTTTAATCTCCTTCCTTCCTTCCTTTGCAAACCCACCTCCTCCCTTGCCCCAGGCGCTCTGTCAACTCAAACGCATCGCAAATCAACCTGACAGTGGAGATCTCCCCTTGAGCAACAGCGCTGGGAGTTCGCTGCTGCTGATCCTCAGATAGGGAGGGTGGGGTGCGTTTTCCACATAAAACCCAGTGGCAGCTAAAGGGAAGTAAATTTCCATTCCCCATTCCCTTTGTTTCCAGCTTGGGCTGACAGCTAAGTGGATCCAGAACCCGGGAGGATGCACAGGATGGGGGATGCAGCCAGGTCAGAGGATGCTGAGCTGAGGACCTGGGGATACTCCACACAGTTGGACTCAACTGCACAGACCAACTTGTTATGCCCAAATGGAAAGTGAGAGCGATTCCACTTCAAGAAAGTGGGAAAAATGTCCAAGAGAACAACCTGAAAAGTTGTGTAATTTTCTTTTTCACTCCTTTCTCCATGTTAGAAGTGTGAGGAAGTCACAAACGTGCTGCTGAGTCCTTCCAGAAACACAAAGCAGGGCAGCTCTCTTGTTCTGTAGGACCTAAATCAGCAGCTGCACTGAGCTGGGGAAAAGGGCTTGTCCTCTGTTCAAGAAAAAACCCACATCTCCCTAAATCTTAGAGGTAAGATAGTATGACTACTGCAAAGGGAAAAGCTAAAAACTGGCCCTAGCTTGTGCTGCTTTTCCAGGAGTTTGCAGGCTGGTGGGAGGAGGCAGCTCCTGGATTCTCATGAGAACAGAGCAGACACACCATGAAAATGTGAACGTTGACTTCCAGTCCTCAGAAGCCTGGCTCTTACCCTTCAGGTGGTGAGAGTCTTTGCAGAACTGTTTCCTAACTCAGCTGAAGTCAGAGAAAGCCCTCTTTGAGAACACAAAACAGTTTGTTTTTCAAGACAGGGTTTGTTTTTCAGAGAGTATCACCGGCAGTGCAGGGCTTCAGAGGAAATCGCTCCCGTCGGTAGCAACAAAGCAGATCAGAGACAGAACCAAGAGGGAGAGAGGCAGAAAGGGAGGAGAGGCCACTCTGGATCAGTCTCTGGTGATAAAGAGCTCCGTGTGAGTCTCTGAACCTCGAGCAGCCCAAGCAGGCATTGCAAAATCTGCTGCTGAGCCCGTGACTTGGGGAGGCAGAGTGACTCCAAGTGCATAACCCTGCTGCCACTCGGGAATGTGGAGCTGCTCCCATTGTCTGCATTCAGCCAGGAGCCGAGCACTTACCCTGCTTGATTTATTAGTTTTATAAAGTGCAGAGTCTTTAATGTTCAGTGCTTGGAGCACACTGTAATTTTAGCTGCATTATTACAGTTGTTGACCAATGTATGAATTATCTTCAAAGGCTTGGAGTTCCTCTGAGCAAGCTTTCCCATTCCAAAGAGCAAGTCAAAGGAAGCCAGGAAGGTCTGTTCTTTCAAGGAAAGACGTGTCACAGGTCGAATGTGCAGGAATGTTCTGGAAACACATTCAGCAGCAGCCCAGGAGAAAGCACAGGGGTTATTTTCTTTCTCAGAGCTGTGATCAGGCCAACTCACAACACATCATTTTAATGCCTCAGAGAGGGGTTCTTAGCCTCAAGATCCTGGAGTGGAAGCTGCTGGAAGAGCATCCACCACCAGCAGAGCCTTTGCTGAACTCCCTGGACTGTGTGGGCTGCACTGGCAGCCCAGTGCAGGGGTCTGACAGAGCCAGCACAGGGACATTTGTGCTCCTTGTCCCTGCCTGGCCTCTCCTCCAGCACACTTTGCCTCCAGGAAGTGTCACAGGGAGAGCAATTCCCACCAGAATTACATGCATTTAAACTCATTTTTGGAAACTGTCTGGGCACAGCCTCCCGTAGAAATGAGATGGCACAGAACTGATTAAATAATGTTTATGCAAATACAAAAGTTGTCAGGGCGTTGTTTTCTGAGCCTTCAAGATCCAGCTTGTCAGAGGCTCCTGGCGCAGTGTCAGCTTTCCTGAGCTCGGCTGAGCCAGCAGGAGCTTGATTTGGGGTGGGCATTTGCCAGAGCCCTGCAGAAACCCTTCCCCAGTGAGGAGTGCATCTCCTGACCTCAGCCATCGTGGGCCTGCAGGCTCCCCTCCCACACCTCCTGCTCTGTGCCTCCTCAGGGGTGCCCTGGTGACATCCTCAGCTCAGCTCCCACCTGCCCTGCTCTCACCTGCCCTGCTCCCCAGAGCCCTGGGCTCCTCACACAGGAGCAGCTGCCCCGCTGTGCTGTCACAGTTTGGTCCATCCTGTGCTCAGGTTCAGCTGCTGGGGGAATATTGGTGTTGCTGGAGCTGGGATAATCAGGAATTTACTGAGAGGTGTTTGCAAGGGATTCACAGATTCCTGCAGAGAGGGCTTCAGAGGCCTTTCCATAAATGGGACGATACCAGGAATAGCTCCCAAAGATATTTCAGTGAATTTCTAACCAGGTGAAAGATGCTAGGTTGAATCTTAGTGGAAATATTAACAAATCCTGCCCGAACAGCTCTGCCACAGCCCAGTGCTTTTCCCCATTCCGTGCTCTTTGGTGCATTCTGGACGTGCAGGCAGGTGACTCCCAGTTCACAAACAGCACCAGAGCCATGGGTGCCATTACTCATCAGAGGAAATATTTGTGCAACTGCTCAGATCTGAGCATGTATTTGCCTGTGTTTTTGTGGTGCTTTGTCGGGATGCTCTTTTCAACACGAGCCCGTTTGTGCAAGGGCTCCGGGAGAGGTTCGGGAGATGCTGGGACTCGTGGGGGCCACTGGAACCCATCCCAAGCCTTCACTTGGAGAAATGTTTGCAGATCCCTTCCTGCAGTGTTTACCCAGTCCTGACCTAAGCTTCATTAGCTCAGCAGATTCATTTCCCTGCTCCAGTACCTCGCTGGCCAGCTGGAACCAGGGGATGTTTTTGTGTGGTGTTTTCCAGGGGACCCTGGGGAGAGTCAGCCACTGGCTGATAAGGAACAGAGAGTGTGAAACTCTCCTGGTGCTGTCTGTGCTGATGAGCCCTCACAGGGGGTGACTTCTGGTGCTTCTGCCAAGAGCAGTTGGCTCCTTTTGAAATGCACTTGGAATTTACAGGGCTGAGTCAACTCCTGGAGGTTTATATGGATTTTATTTTACATCTAATCCATTGCTGGTGGTGTAACAGAGCTGGAGCGGCAGCAGTGTGGGCAGAGGGACACTGGAAGTGTCCCAATGACAAATGGGAGGGTTTTACCACTCAGTGGGATAAAAAGCAGCTCCTGCAAGTGAAGGGGTCATTGTGGAGCACCCTGGGGGGCCATAAAGGGAATTAAACAGCAGTGAGCTCCTGCACTGCCCAGACATCAGAGCTGGGCATTTCTGGTGCCACCTGGAAAACACAAACGGGGAATCATCTCCAGAGCTGCTTTTTGCCATTTTTCAGTGGCTTTGCCTGCAGTGGCCACTGGGGAGGCAAAATGGCCCAGGGCAGGGAGCCGAGCTCACCACACTCCACTGGCACAAATCCAGGGCCTGCCAGTGCTGGCTCTGGCTTTGCCACGCTGAGGATGAGATCAGAATATTCCTGATGCCACAACAGATAATGGCATGGAATGGAGTCTGACTGTACCGAGGTTCTGATGGATGGGCTCACCCACAAAAGCCCAAATATCCCTTCCACAAGTGGATCTCCTGTAAGCCCATTTAGCAGCTCACCAGGAGTTAGCAGGGATCTGCTCAATCTTTGTATGTTTTCACTGCTCTGAGGAGCACTTCTGTGGTGCCAGGAGAATTTTATCTCACCATTTTTCTATGAAATGAAAAACGTGCATTTCAGGTGAACATTTGAATTAGTTTAGAACTCGATAAATCAGGAAAGTGGAGCATACTTTGCATTGTCATTTATATGTGTTTTTTTTTAAATGAATCGTTATGGTTTTGGCCATAGTGGAAACAGAAATAAATCCCGGGATGTGTTATTTTGCACAGGTTAAACCCCTCAGTGGGAATAGGAGTTCAGGATTTAGCTGGGATGGTGCTGAATCTCTGCCTGCATTTGAATCTCCCGTCTTCTCTTCCCACTAAATCCCCGGTTCAGATTTAAAGGTTTCCGGCTTTGGCCCCCGCGTGCCTTCCAAAAGCCCTTTCATCTCCTGGAACGGGGAGCCCGATGGCTCCGGGCGCTTTCATTAAGCGAAATGAAAGGCGATGATTTCCATAAATAGAAGAACTTCCAAGAGCAGCCCCGGGCCGGAGCCGGCCACCCACCCCGAGGTGCCCCGAGAACCCACCCGGCACATCTGGGGCTTGAACTTTCTCCGCGGAGATGCTGCCGATAGGGAAATGCAGGAGAGGGAGCAGCGGGGACGGGAGCTTTGTTCTCCCGAGCCCGGGCCGCCAGCTTTCCCCGGCGAGCTCCGGGGATGCTGAGCGCAGACAGACCCCTAGTGGAGCGCCGGGCTCCCCGAGCCTCGCTGCTTCCCGCTCCTGCTCCTTATTTGTTTATTGGAAGGAAGAGAAAGCAGGAGCTGAGTGCTGATCCTTATCTGCCCGCTGCTTTCCTTTGGTCCTGGCTCGCCCCGAGCTCTTCTGGAGCTTTATCGTGGGAACTCTGCGCTGAAATCCGGGGATATTTGCATGGGAATAGAGATTCCCTTTCTGGAAACCTGATGGAACTCAGCATTGCCACCGAAATCCAGGTGTGCAAACTCACAGCTTCATCTGTGCTGAGGAAAGGAGGTTAAAAATGGATTAAAACAGAGAAGAATTGGGAGCCAGGAGAACTGTGGGGTAATTCCAAAGGGAGTGCTCACCAGGAATTGTCCAGCAAAAGGCAACAGGGGAAGCTTCTTGTGGAGTTTGGTTGCCCCTGGTTCTGTCCTATCCAGCACCTCTGTCCCCAGAAATGGACACTGAGACTTCTCTGTGTAAAAGTGAAAAAATCCAATTTTCACATCAGCAGCTCTGCAGCCCCAGCGTGAGGGTGGGATTTTGGGCAGCCAGCAGAGCATCCCTGCCTTCTCCCGAGCTGCCAAATTATCCCTGCCACCCCAGAGCCACCCAGGCTGTCCTTGGCACTGCAGAGCTTGCCCTCAGAGCCCAGAATCCAGAATCCTTTGTTGATGCTGCTGAAGGCAAGAGCTGAATGTGGCAAAGGCTGCTCCATGCTCAGGGTGCAGAATTCCAGCTCCTTTCACCCCGTGCTGCAGGTGTGTTCTGAGCTGGCAGCTGCCCTGAACAGGGACAGCTCCCACGTCTGAGATTGTCTCAGGGAAAGGGAGAAAAGCATTAATAGGATAAATCAAACCCAGTGCTGTGAAATCAGGGCTGCAATTAAAGCATCGTGGTGGCATCAAAATTCTGAATCTAAGACAAAATCAAAGCAGTTGGTAGCACAATTCCAGGACATTTATTTTGTTGCCAGTGGTTATTCCATGGTGCATTTTTCTTCAGTGAATTGAATCACAACTAATTGCACAATAATCACCCAGGCCCCGAGTTCAGATAATATTGCCTTCCTAATACTTTGTAGAAATGCTGAATCCATTAACTATCTTCAAATGAGATTATTTTTTTTAATTAGCAGGATCTTAGCAAGCCATTACAGACACCATTCGTGCTGCCACACGGAACTTTCCTGTTTGCTTAACACTACAAGGGGAAAATTATTTTCAATCAATTCCAGTGCAGATAGGGGTTGCAGTTTGCTTTCAAAGTGTGAGAATAAACAGAATTTTCTGACAGGTGAGCAGGCCTGTCTTTGCTCAAGTCATAATTTCCTTTCTGGTGTTTTTAGGAGGCACCAAGTTCCCTGCTGGTATCTCTTGATTTATCTCAGTGAGCTTTAGGTGTAGGGAAACTTTTTCAGATCTGCCTTGGCTTTCCCTTGGTGCCTTTGCCTAAACAATCAGCTGGACTTCATTTCCACCTGGCAATTCCCCTTTCCAGAATTCCTGATGAGCCACATCAGCATTTCCTTTGGGTAACACCAGCAAAGGGCCTGAGCCCTGCCCTCCCCATCCCACCCCAGGGAGGGACATGGAATTTCTCTCTATGGCAACTCCAAAGTGCTGGCAAGGCAGCCAAAGCCCAGGGGATGGGGACCTGCAGGCAGGGTGGCATCAATGGCTGAGGAGCAAACCAAATATTGTGCTGGTGTGCTCTAGAAGAATGGATTTATAGGTTATGACATTCCTAAAATATCTTCATTTAATAATGAAAATTTCATTATCCAGCCCTCTGCCAAAGAGCTGCTGCAGGTCCCTGGGAAGATCTTTCATTTTGACAGAAGTTCTGAAGGACAGCATCAGAGCTGTGTGCCCTGCCTGTCCAGGGAAATGAGGCACAGGCTGCTGGCACAGCCTTGTGAAAACTCATCACTGACTGCATCAAAAACCATCACTGACTGCATCAAAAACCATCACTGACTGCATTAAAAACCATCACTGACTGCATCAAAAACCATCACTGACTGCATTAAAAACCAAGCTGCACAGAAGGTTGTTTTTGTTTTTGTTTTTTTTCCTATCTGAGCACTGGGGACAAATTAAGTGATAAACCTTGAGTGTTTACCAGAGTTTTATTATTTTATTAAGAAGTAATTCATCTTTATTACAGCCGAGGCTATTATGTTTCACATCATTAAGGCAGCAAGGCGTGGAGACCCTAGAGCTAATTTGGAGATGCAGCTCTCAGAACACAGGGTTTTGTTTGTGGCACAGGTGTTGGAGCAGCTTCCCTGGCTGTGTGACCTCCAGGAAGGTTTTGGCTGTCAGGTAAATCCAGGCTGTGCTCCGTGTGCTGGGGCTCCTGGGCTGGTGCCCATCCTGATGCCCAGGGCTCTTGTTTGGATCAGATCCATGCTCCTGGGCAGGGAGGTGCAATCCCTGCTGGGCTTCCCCTCCAATCACTCAATACCAGTTGTTAAATCACAGGGAGAAAATTCCCACCTGGATTCCTGAGCACCCCAGGCACGCAGAGTGGCTGGGAAATTGGGAAATCCATTTATTCCTCAATTCCTGCAGCCCTCTGAGGGTCCCCATGGGCTGGGCTGGGCTCTGCATTTTGGGGTCAGGCAGAGCCAAACCCACAGTCCCACTCCCATCCAGGGCAGCAGGAGCTGCTCTGCAGGGAGCTGCAGGAAACAGGGCCAGAGGTGGATTTGGGGGTGTGCAGAGCCTCCCTCAGGTGCCTGTGCAGGAAGGGAGGACAGGGGATGTTCAGAGATGATTTAAAAGCAAATCTGTTGGCACTGGGGCTTGTGTACACTGAGGGAAATGAGCTTCAGGCAATTTACTTAAAACTATCCAGGTAAAACTGCTTGTGTAAATGGCTGAAATTAATTTAATATCACTTAAACTTATTAATATAAATATTAGTATGTTAAATATTGTAATATATTAACTTTATCCCTATGCAGACAGCCTCTGAACGTAAAACAAATACTTTTTAATCCACTTTGAGAATGTCCAGGCTGAGAATTTCAGCTATATTAAACCACAGCAGTGGCAGCAAAGCAAATGCCAGGATAATTCCGCTGACTTTCTTCCCTTTTATTTGGTTATTCCCATTTCTGACAACCCTGCTTAGAGGCAAATCTGGACAAGCAGAGGAGGAGCCCGGTGTGTGCTGTGGGGCTGGGCCAGGACATCCTGGGGCTCTTTGTGGTGAGATCACTTTTGTCCCCCCAGGAAATTCCAGTGGCAGTGGGGGAATCATCCCAGGGGAAAAGAGCTGCCAGCAGTGCCCTGCTCAGGCTTTCCAAACACAACAATACCCCCAGAATAAAATACAAATGCAGTGAAAGGAACAGGCTGCTCCCAGTGCCTGCTTAATCAATGGGCTGTGAAGAGACCGAGGTGATAAACCGACTGTGCTCAGGGCTCATTTTATGCAATATAATATGTTCATAGGATTAGTCTATTTAAAAATAATTTTAATCAAACTTTTTAAAATGCAAAGCCGTTCTGCACTACTCATTTTCAATATATGCCTTAAAACAGATGAGGGAGGCAGAACCAGATCCTTATTATCCATGCATAATTTAAACAATATCATCAACCCAGTATTGATTGCTGACTAATGTGCTTATTAATTAATAGATAGCTTTGTGTTAAATACATTTTTCAGAGCTGTTCTGGGACCATTTAATAAGATAAATGGGGAGTTGCAGCACAGTACTTTGTCATTAAATGTAGAAGTTTTATCAGGAAGGCTGGGAAGCCCTGCCTGGGGTGGCTCCTTTGGAAGGAGCCACACGATGGCCACATCCCAAACAGGGAGGTGCAGGGCTGGAATTGTGTTTCAGACATCAGCAGCTGCTTAGAAGGGAAAGAAGCTCTCTGTGTTTTCTGAATTAGCCCAGGGAAGGTCCTGGTAAGGAGAGCAGCTGGGAAGGGCCTCGCTCTGCTGCTCTGCTTTGATGAAACCCCAGATTTACACAGGGCACTGCAGAACCTGTGCAGGGAGGGGATGAGCTGCAAGGGAAACACCAAATCAGAGCCACCCCCAGCCCCTGGGTCCTGCCCTGCAGCTTTGGTGGCTCTGAGGGTCTGAATGTGCTGGAGACAGCCCAGCCCCAGCCCAGCCCCAGCCCAGTCCCAGTTTGGAACCCAGTCCCAGTTTGGAGCCCAGCCCCAGTTTGGAGCCCAGTCCCAGTCCCAGTTTGGAGCCCAGCCCCAGTTTGGAGCCCAGTCCCAGTTTGGAGCCCAGCCCCAGTTTGGAGTTCAGTCCCAGTTTGGAGCCCAGCCCCAGTTTGGAGCCCAGCCCCAGCCCCAGTTTGGAGCCCAGCCCCAGTTTGCTCCGTGCCCCCATCCCAGTGCCCAAAGGCCCTGCCCTGCCTGTGGCACCAGATTTAACAATTCCTGGGGTAACTGAGGACAGGCACACTCCTGATTTCCATTTCCAGCCGTGCTGCCCTGCCCCTCTCAGCCCCTGGAAGGAGCAGGAATGATTCCTGGGGCTGTGGCAGGGGGGTGGAAAGGGATTTCACACCACTGAGGATCAGCCTGTACATATTTAAAATAAATAGATGTGCACGTAAAAAAAATTACCCCCATTATTACCCAAGGAGGCGGTGGGAGTACCAGGGGAATGGCTAAAGTAACAAAACTTGACACCAGTGATAATAAAAGAGGGAACTAAAGCAAAGAGATCACCCTGCTCTGCTGGGCCTGGAGTGCTTAATCAAAACTGACTTCTACTACTGCAGCTGCAAAAGAAATGTTTCAGGCCTGCCATTAATTTCCATACAATAACCCTCTAATGGGGGAGTTGCTGGGAGAGGAGGGCGATCAATCTGCTCTAATGACACACCAGAGACTCGGGAAAAATGCAAACTTGGAGCAATTTCATGGCAGGTGCAACCTTGGAAAGTACGGCCATTTTTCTGAGTTAATTTGTTCCCCTGATATGTTTGAAATCCATATTTGTGTTTTAAAGGTCTAAAATGCAGGATGATTAAAAAATATAAGCAGATTTTTGTAAGCTTTTCAAGTGTGGTAGGTGATACTTTAATGCCCCTCCTTGGAGCCAGGACAGCTGGATATCTCCTGTCATGTGTTGCCAAAAGAGAAGGGAATAGGATTGTTTATTCCAGCGTTCCCTTTTTGTCTTGGGCCTTCCCACTTCCCTCCCCAGCCTGGTGCTCATTTGTCTCCCAGCTGAATTGATCCCTAATACTGTAGGAAGTAATAATAGTAATAATCATGGTAACTGCTGGCAGTAATAGTTATTATTCTGATTATTGTTAGCACTTACAGTGCTCTGTAATGATAATGATTATTATTGCTGCAAGTTTTAAAACACATAAATGAGTTAACTCAGTTCCTGCTACGCTTTGGGTGCTGGCAGCTCTCACACATCTGAAAATTCCAGCTGCAAATCCGAGCAGGAATGAACACCCTGACCTGGAGCAGGCACGGAGGCACAGAGCTCCCTTCTCTGGGGTCTCGTCCTCAGGGAGTGCCTGGGTCACATCTGTGGGGTTTGGCACTGTCCCAGGGGGCTGAGGCAGCTTTGGGGGGAATCTGAGCCTTTCTGGGCCCCCTTTCCTTGGCAGAGGGAGCACCCATGGGTCTGGGACCTGTGCAGGTGTCACTGGGTGTGTCACAGCTCAGCTCTGGGACCTGTGCAGGTGTCACTGGGTGTGTCACAGCTCAGCTCTGGGACCTGTGCAGGTGTCACTGGGTGTGTCACAGCTCAGCTCTGGGACCTGTGCAGGTGTCACTGGGTGTGTCACAGCTCAGCTCTGGGACCTGTGCAGGTGTCACTGGGTGTGTCACAGCTCAGCTCTGGGACCTGTGCAGGTGTCACTGGGTGTGTCACAGCTCAGCTCTGGGACCTGTGCAGGTGTCACTGGGTGTGTCACAGCTCAGCTCTGGGACCTGTGCAGGTGTCACTGGGTGTGTCACAGCTCAGCTCTGGGACCTGTGCAGGTGTCACTGGGTGTGTCACAGCTCAGCTCTGGGACCTGTGCAGGTGTCACTGGGTGTGTCACAGCTCAGCTCTGGGACCTGTGCAGGTGTCACTGGGTGTGTCACAGCTCAGCTCTGGGACCTGTGCAGGTGTCACTGGGTGTGTCACAGCTCAGCTCTGGGACCTGTGCAGGTGTCACTGGGTGTGTCACAGCTCAGCTCTGGGACCTGTGCAGGTGTCACTGGGTGTGTCACAGCTCAGCTCTGGGACCTGTGCAGGTGTCACTGGGTGTGTCACACACAGCTCAGCACTGGGACCTGCTGCTCCCAGCTCACCCCCTCCCTGTGGGGTCCCTGGCAGGGGCAGAGGTGGCTCTGGGGGTCCTGACAGGGAGCAAAGGCAGTTTTGGGGGTCCTGGCAGGGGGCAGAGGCACTTTTGGGGGTCCTGGCAGGGGCAGAGGGGGCTCTGGGGGTCCTGGCAGGGGGCACAGGGGGCTCTGGGTGTCCTGGCAGGGAGCACAGGGGGCTCTGGAGGTCCTGGCAGGGGCAGAGGGGGCTCTGGGGGTCCCCGAGCTGCTGGAGGAGCACGGGGGGTCCAGGCCCCCCCAGCATCCCCACCCCTGCAGCCCATCCCTCCTCTCACCTGCTGAAAGCCAACCCCACTTACCCTGATTACTCCTTTGCCTTTGTCAGCACTTAAGAACTCCAGCCAGAATGTTAAAAGTATTGAATTTTCCAGGGCTGGAAAGTGCAGGGGCTTTGCATGAGAATGGGCACCTGCCCTGCTCAGCTGCCTTTGTCCTTCCCCCGGTGCCCATCTGCATCCCCACTTTTGTGCCTTTGTCACGGGCCCTTTTGCAGTCAAAGGGAAGTGTGGGCTTTTTTACATTCAAAGATGCTTTTTTACATTAAAAGATGCTTTTTGACATTCAAAGATGCTTTTTGACATTAAAAATGCTTTTCATACTCCTGCTGCATTTGTGGGATGCTCGTGGCCTCTCTGCCGTGGCCATTGTTACGTTCTGGTTTAGATCCCATTTTCAGTACAAACCCTTCTCCATCTGCCCCTGCTCAAAACAATCCTGTTCCCGTTACCCCTGCGAACTTCTCAGGGGTGAATGTGCCTCGGCTTTTCCCTGCTCCCCTCCCCAGCTCCATTAGCGTGCTTAACTGATAAACAAAACCATCGATTGCCTAAATGAGATTGCAGCATCCCTAAAAGCTCAGGGCTGTCTTCCGAAGTTTGGTGCGCAGCCAAGGCAGGGGAGTTTCTGCCGGGTCCTCAGTGCATCCCCCGGAGCGATGTCTTGGGCTCGGAGCTGCAGAACCCAGCGGGGCCACAGGGAACCGAGCGGGGCCGCACCGAACCCAGCGGGGGTGGAACGGGCTCCGAGCCGCTCCCTGAGGCATTGTTTGGATGATCGGAGCTCCGGGGCTCCCTGTTTTACCCCTCAGCAGCTGCTCCATCCTCACCCACCACTTCCAGGGATGCTCTTGGAGCCCTGCACCTCTCCCAGCTGGTCCCATCCTCACCCACCACTTCCAGGGATGCTCTTGGAGCCCTGCACCTCTCCCAGCTGCTCCCATCCTCACCCACCACTTCCAGGGATGCTCTTGGAGCCCTGCACCTCTCCCAGCTGCTCCCATCCTCACCCACCACTTCCAGGGATGCTCTTGGAGCCCTGCACCTCTCCCAGCTGCTCCCATCCTCACCCACCACTTCCAGGGATGCTCTTGGAGCCCTGCNGTCTGCCCCATCCCTGCCCACCGCTTCCAGGGATGCTCTTGGAGCCCTGCACCTCTCCCAGCTGTTCCCATCCTCCCCCACCACTTCCAGGGCTGGATTTGGAGCCCTGCACCTCTCCCAGTTTGTCCATGACCTGCAGGGTCATGGCAGCTACACCAAAACAGCAGCAGGACCACAGCTGGGTCATCCTTTCCCTTAAATGTTCCCACAGCATGAAAAAGAAAAAAGGGAAAGCAAAATCCTAAGGACACCTGAACCTTTTGAAAAAAACACCCCAGAACACAAATGAAGTCATCTCGGTTTGAAATTCACAAATATTTTGGAAGGCAAATGGATGGGAAGAGTTTAGCCTGCAAACACTTATTTGTCATGCAGCCTGACTGCTGCTTTTCAACATGCTTTGATCCTCTGCAGTTTTTTTGGCCCAGGCATTAGATAATGCTTTAGAAGCCATTAGAAAAAAATGGTGACAATTGAAATGCTTTGAAAAATGACAGTTTGATAGTCTAATAATAGCCCCTACACTGATCTGGAGAAGGTTTTCTGTTCTGTTTTTTGTGATATTCATTATGTACAGTGCATTTCAAAACGTCCTTTTCTCCCCAGTAAATAATTTAACCCTTTCACGCCCTGCAGCCCTGCAAATGTGGAGCACAGACGGGGATCTGTGCAGGTTTACGGAGGTGTGTGCTCCATAAAGAGCTGCCAGAAGGTGATGCTGAGCGGAGGGGAAGTGGAGAAGATGACAATATCTGTGTTCCTGGAGCAGGCTGACCATGCAGAGTGAGGGCCCCGCTCCTGCAGGCTCTCCAGGAAGGTTTCCCACAGGGAGAAAACACATCTTGGAGAGTGAGGTGGCAGGAGCTTGCGTTTCATTGCAGGAGCTTGTTTTTGCAAGATGTTATTTGGCAGCGATAAATGAGCAACTTTCAAGCCTCAGAAGTGATTAATTTCTCACTGGAGCTGTCTCTGAGCCTGTCACAGCCTGACAATCCTGACATAAGTGTCATTTATAATGTCACAAGTCTATTCCCCATAAATGTCATTACACAATTACTCCGAGGATGAGGGGAGCTTCACCGGGGGAAGAGCGTCTGGTATTAAGTCAATTACAGATCTTAATGTTATTGTTGGGTTGTCCCCCCTCATACAATTACTTCGTGTCTCACTTGCTCATTTTGTGCAAATTAGCAATTATTTGTTGCAGTGATAGCACCAGGTAGGGCTGGTGCCACGAGAGCTGTGGCACAGCCTCCTCCAGGGCTGATCTCCCGGGAGGATGAGGAGCTGTGACACTGAGCCCTCTCCAGGTGAGCCCCTCTCTCCCCAGCTCCTCTCTGCCCCTCTCTGGAAGGCCCCACCATCTGGGGGAGGTGATAAATCCTGCCTGGGCTTTGATAAAGAGGCCTGGTTTAATGAGGGGGTTTTTGTGCCGCAGAACAAAAGCTGCTCTCCCTCGTCAGAGGGACAGAGGAGTTCAGCGAATTCCCCTGTGCTGCACCTCAATTATGCCTTAAAATTGGCATAAATGGAGCCTGCATTTAGTTCTAACAGGCTTTCATCCTCCTTGGCCCAGGCACAAACAATTCCTAGGCTCAGCTCAGGGGAGATTTGAATTTGTTATGCACCCAAGGTGTGGAAAGGGAGCCGGGAGAGGAGCAGGGCTCTGGGGCAGTGCCAGATCCCCTTCTCTCCCGGGATTCTGTGGGAGCTGAGCCCATGGTTTGATTGGAGATCACTCAAACCCAGCTCCATTTCTGAGCTGGGACTGAAGCTGCCTCTGAGGGAACGGGCAGAGCTTGGCTGTGAGGGCTCGGAGCCTCTCCGTGCTGGCTCTGCAGAGAGCAGCACTGTGGCACCACAGTCTGACTCACAGACATGGCAAGGTGGAAAGGGGCCAGGAATTTCCATGATAATCCTCCAGATTCGCACCAAGACAACTGAGATGAGGATCAGGCCTTTTAAATTGCTCCCTTTGCCTGTTTGCTATTCTGGGAAGCTATTGTTCTCAAAGGGACATCTTTAAAGCAAAAGCTGGAAGAATAATTTATTTGCGAATAATTTATTCAGTGATTGATGGGAAAAGCTGCTGAATAAATAATTCACTGAATGCTAATGGAACATCAGAGATGGTCGAATAATGAAAATGTTTATTTGCAAATAATTTATTCAAAGAAAAACGCTGAAACGTATCAGCTCAATTATTCGTGGTGAATAATGCAGTCACTCAGGCAGCCCATGTCAGGGATGCCTCTCCCAACAAAAGGAGGGCTTCAGGTACAGCAGCCCTGGATCAGGAGCACCCCTGAGGAGAGCTGGGCTGAGGGAGCCCTGGAGCTGAGCTCAGCCTAAAGGCTGTGCTGGCACTTTGGCATCACCAGCCTCTCCCAGGCACTGGCAATAGCAGCAGCTCCCACCTGGAATCCTCTCCAGGCTTTGCAGAGTTTGTGCAGGCAGGGACTGGGGAGGGGTCCTGATCCTGGAATTATGGAATGTCCTGAGCTGGGAAGGACCCCCAGGGGTCAGAGTGCAGCTCCTGGGCCTGCACAGCCCCCCCAGATCCCATCCCTGGAGTGGTGTCCAAGCTCTCCTGGGGCTGTGGCAGCCTCGGGGCTGGGACCATCCCTGGGCACCCTCTGGGGAAGAACCTTTGCCCAATATCCACCCTAAGAGCCCACGGGGTGACATTTGAGACTCAAACTCTGGAAACTCCAATTCTAAACCTGCACTGACCACAGAAAAGGAAACCAGCAGCAGTTTTGTCAGTGATGCTGGGAGGGCCCAGGCTGGGGGGCGCAGGCAGGGACCCCACACAGGGCAGGTCCTGCAGGTCCTCAGCTGTTCCATTTGCCAGGGGAGACCTTTCCTGCTTCCCTGCAGCTGTACAGTGGGGCTCAGGTGCTCCTGGAAAATTGAAGTGATTCTGTGATGATACTGGAGCTAATACCAGAAAAATCTAAATTACATTTTAAAAGGAATCTACCCTTTTATCTTTTAACCTTAGGCCTCTCCCTCTCATGCAGAAAAATCAATCTTGACTAATCTACTGACCAAGTAAAAGTGAAAAGGGGAACCCATATAATCATGTACTTTATCTTCTTTAAATATTTTTTTTACAGAAGAGGAACTCATATAAACACCTACTTTATCTTCTTTAAGGTATGTTTTACAGAGAAGCTCAGCAAAACATCCAAAGCTTCCTCCTGGCTCTTAGGAGAAAACCCCGTTGTCCTGAAAGAATCCATCAGGACTGTGAGGGAGTTTGGGGAGGAGCAGGAGCAGATCCCTCCCAGTGCTGGGTGTTTGAGGGAATTCCACTCACAGCTCTGCCTTCCCTGCCCCTCCCTGGCCTGGGATTCCCAAAGCATGCCTGGAAACACAACTGCAGGGATGGCCCAGGGGGGCTCAGGGGGAGCCAGGGGCTCCTGGACTGCTGGGGTTTGGAATCAGCTGCAGGAAAAGCAGCTTTATTCTCTTTATTTATCCCCTCACTTTATTTCTTTATTATTTATCTATTGCAAGTGGCTGGTACTCATGGCAGGAGGAACTCCTTCAGGAAAATCCCTCTGGGATTTATCCACCTGGGAGCTCTGGGACAGTAAAAGGCTTTGCCTTTTATTTTTAAAAGTNGGAATGTCCTGAGCTGGGAAGGACCCCCAGGGGTCAGAGTGCAGCTCCTGGGCCTGCACAGCCCCCCCAGATCCCATCCCTGGAGTGGTGTCCAAGCTCTCCTGGGGCTGTGGCAGCCTCGGGGCTGGGACCATCCCTGGGCACCCTCTGGGGAAGAACCTTTGCCCAATATCCACCCTAAGAGCCCACGGGGTGACATTTGAGACTCAAACTCTGGAAACTCCAATTCTAAACCTGCACTGACCACAGAAAAGGAAACCAGCAGCAGTTTTGTCAGTGATGCTGGGAGGGCCCAGGCTGGGGGGCGCAGGCAGGGACCCCACACAGGGCAGGTCCTGCAGGTCCTCAGCTGTTCCATTTGCCAGGGGAGACCTTTCCTGCTTCCCTGCAGCTGTACAGTGGGGCTCAGGTGCTCCTGGAAAATTGAAGTGATTCTGTGATGATACTGGAGCTAATACCAGAAAAATCTAAATTACATTTTAAAAGGAATCTACCCTTTTATCTTTTAACCTTAGGCCTCTCCCTCTCATGCAGAAAAATCAATCTTGACTAATCTACTGACCAAGTAAAAGTGAAAAGGGGAACCCATATAATCATGTACTTTATCTTCTTTAAATATTTTTTTTACAGAAGAGGAACTCATATAAACACCTACTTTATCTTCTTTAAGGTATGTTTTACAGAGAAGCTCAGCAAAACATCCAAAGCTTCCTCCTGGCTCTTAGGAGAAAACCCCGTTGTCCTGAAAGAATCCATCAGGACTGTGAGGGAGTTTGGGGAGGAGCAGGAGCAGATCCCTCCCAGTGCTGGGTGTTTGAGGGAATTCCACTCACAGCTCTGCCTTCCCTGCCCCTCCCTGGCCTGGGATTCCTGCAGGGATGGCCCAGGAGGGATCAGTGGGAGCCAGGGGCTCCTGGACTGCTGGGGTTTGGAATCAGCTGCAGGAAAAGCAGCTTTATTCTCTTTATTTATCCCCTCACTTTATTTCTTTATTATTTATCTATTGCAAGTGGCTGGTACTCATGGCAGGAGGAACTCCTTCAGGAAAATCCCTCTGGGATTTATCCACCTGGGAGCTCTGGGACAGTAAAAGGCTTTGCCTTTTATTTTTAAAAGTTTTCCAAACTTCAGATCAGATGTAGATCCCACAGGAGGGACTGGGGCTGAGCTTTGGCCCCACAGGAGGGACTGGGGCTGAGCTTTGGCCCCACAGGAGGGACTGGGGCTGAGCTTTGGCCCCACAGGAGGGACTGGGGCTGAGCTTTGGCCCCACACTGCCCCAGAACCTGCAGCAAACTGGATTTGGGGCCATCTCTGTCCCCTTCCCGCTGCCCTACCTGGATGTGAAAAGAGCAGAGCAGTGTAAGGAGCTGCTGTTCCATCTCCTCTGTGACTGCCCCCAGCCACAGCAGCACCAGCTCAGCCCTGGTTTATTCCCCAGATTTCTGGCTGCATTAGCACTGTCACAATCCCTGATGTATCACCTTGCAGGGAGTCTAAAAGCTTGTCAGTGCCTTACTTTGCATTTTTGTTCTGGGTTCAAAGCTGGAGGCACAGCTGAACTGGAATCTTTTCTCTGCCTCGCTGAAAGAAACGTAAGAGAAATCTCATTTTTTAAAAGTATGAAAGGACCGTAAAAATAAGCCTTTCACTAAGCTGATCAACTGGGGCTCTGTATAGCAAAAAGGATTCAGAGTGAGTAGGTGATAATACAGGCTTTGGTTTGTGGGAAATGAATTAGAGATGGTATTTGAAAGGATATTTCATTTAGGTGTTTTGGTGGCATAAACCCAGCGACTACAGTTAGAGTGCAGCAAGCTTAAATATTAGTTAAAAGTTAATTCGTATTTTTAGCATATAATTTCTAATTAACTTGCTGTAGTTATCTTGTTAAATGTCAATTAAATCCGGGAGCATTTCTCACAGGTTTCCTGTATTCATAAAATGCAATTATACAGCCATTGCTCGTGTAGCCCTTATTATTGGTGTAATCTACAGCTAAATATATCCCTTACATACTAATTATACATCACTAAGTGCTATATTGATAATCAGTAATTGATTTAGCACAAGCAATTGTCATGTTACCTCTTGAAATGTCAACCTGAAGTATTTGGAATTAAAAGTTCTGGCCACAAGTTGTGGCAGGGGCTGAGCTTTGCTGCCAGCTGGTGCTGGAGCCAGGAGGGTTCCTGTGCTGGGGGCCTGGGCAGCTCCTGCTCAGGGCTGGGGCTCCTGAGGTGCCCAGGTTTTGTTCTCCTGGGGTGCCCAGGTTCTGTTCTCCTGGGGCTCCTGGGGTGCCCAGGTTTTGTATTTCTGGGGTACCCAGGTTTTGTTCTCCTGGGGCTCCTGGGGTGCCCAGGTTTTGTTCTCCTGGAGATCCTGGGGTGCCCAGGTTTTGTGTTTCTGGGGTGCCCAGGTTCTGTTCTCCTGGAGCTCCTGGGGTGCCCAGGTTCTGTTCTCCTGGGGTGCCCAGGTTTTTTGTTCCTGGAGTGCCCAGGTTTTGTGTTTCTGGGGTGCCCAGGTTTTGTGCTCCTGGGGCTCCTGAGGTGCCCAGGTTTTTTGTTCCTGGGGTGCCCAGGTTCTGTGTTCCTGGGGTGCCCAGGTTTTGTGTTCCTGGGGGGCCCAGGTTTTGTATTTCTGGGGGGCCCAGGTTTTGTGTTCCTGGGGGGCCCAGGTTCTGTTCTCCTGGGGTGCCCAGGTTCTGTTCTCCTGGGGCTCCTGGGGTGCCCAGGTTCTGTGCTGGAAAAGGGAGGGTGGCTCTGCTGCTGGGAAATGAGGACAAACTGGGCTGGAAAGGAACTGGGCACAAAAAGTAATGGAAGAGGTAGGAGAAGGATTGAACAGTTTATCCCCCCAAAATCCTTCTTTTGAAATCACAGAAATGCCAGGGTGGTTTGGGTTGGAGGGACCTGAAAACTCAGCTCATCCCACCCCAGCCATGCCAGGGACACCTCCCACTGTCCCAGGGTGCTCCAACCTGGCCTTGGGCACTGCCAGGGATCCAGGGGCAGCCACAGCTGCTCTGGGCACCTGTGCCAGGGCCTGCCCACCCTGCCAGGGAACAATTCCTGCCCAAAGTCCCACCCAAATTTCCCTTCTTTCAGTTTAAGGCCATTCCCTTTGTCCCACCCCAGTGTGTCCATGTGAAAATTCACTCTCCCTCTCTCCTGTCCTCCACTGGAGGATGCCCATCCTTTCTGAATTCCTGCTGGTTTTTGTGCTGCTGCCAGAACAAGGGGCAGGGACCACGATTCCCCTCCTGCCAGCTGTGCCCTAATTCCTCCTGCCAGCTGTGCCCTAATTCCTCCTGCCAGCTGTGCTGTGCTGTGGCTGTGTGGGGCAGGCCTGGGCTGGCTCTGCAGTCACTGTGGCCCTGTCTGGTCCTGCCCAGCACAGCCCAGCTCCACACTGACCTCCCTCTGCTCAGGCTGCATTAATCACAACTCAACAATTAGCAGGAAGTACCTGAAATCCCAATTAACTGTGATCTATAACTGTGGTGGTCCAGATGAAAAAAGGGGAAAAAAAAAACAGAAAAAGAAAGAAAACCCACCAAAGAGAAGCTGAGAAGGACTTAATTAGATCTGCACCTTTTCTGCCCAGCAGTACCTTGGAGCAAACATCATTCCCAGTCTCTCCCAGTCCCTGGTGAGGCAGCTGCTCCCTCCCCCTGGCTGTCTGGGTGATGTTCCCTGCTCCATCAGCCTGACCCGGAGCTTGGAGCCTGCCCTGCCAGCTCGGGCTGGATGTGTGCATGTTGATGTTATCCACACAATGATCTCCCTTCCCCTGTCACTTTGCATCCCCCTGTGCACAGCTCAGCCTCAGCAAAGGGGAGCAGCCTCTGCCTCTCCCCTTCTGAGCTTCCCCCTCTTGCTGGAGGTGGGATTTAAATTAAACCACGTGCTGCGCTCCCTTCCCCTCGCTCCCGTGTTTCCCGAGGCAACCAATTTCATAGATCTGGGAGATGGAATCAATGGGAAGGTGGATTGTCCTTAGGAGACCCTCTTAATATCCCAGGAGAGCAGGCTTGGCACACCAGGATGAAGGAAAGGGAAAATTACTGAGGGCAGGGCTCTTTGGAGGGCTCTTTGTGTGCACACGGTGGACAAATATTGAAATGTGGAAAACAGGATCCAGGGGTTTGTGTGGCTTTAATTGAAAACATTTGTAATCTTCATTCTCTTAAATGACACTTTTTATCTTCCTTGGGATCACATGGCGGGTTCTGCTGCACACTGAGTTCATAAAATATACAAAAATTCAGTGTTCTTTGGAGGAAATTCCTTTTGAGTGATGGGGCGGGGATGGCAATTCAAGCAATAACTGTGAGTGATATAAAAATGAACCCATTCTTCAGGAAGTCAAAGCTCTGCAGAGCTCTGTGGCCACCACCAGCTCATTTCCATTTTGCATGAAAACAAATTCTCCAAAACTCACTGAAAGGCTTGCTTATTTCTGAGTAACTTTTGTTATTGATTCATTGGGGACAAAGTTTTCTGGCTGGCTCAGAGCGTTCCCTGCAAGTGGGGGAATGTGTTTGCTCACAATTATCCCTTGGTGCTGCTGGTTTCATAACCAGAGTTCATTAGAAATGAGAACTTAATTGAATTATGTCTGTTGGCCTTGGGGAAGCAGTCAGGAGAAGCAGAAATGTTCTTTCTGAGGGGACAATTCTGCTTCTCTCTGGGCTGGGGCAGCCTCCCCTGCCCAGGCCCTCTCCAGGGATGCTCCCTCTCTTGGTTGCTCCCATTTTTCTGTCAATTCTCTCTTTTCATTCCATTGGCCTCCTCTTTTTGACCTCAATTTTTTCTTTTTCCTCTGCCAAAGAGCTCCAGGAGCTGACCTGGCCCTGCTGCAGTGCTGGAATTTCCCTCCTGGCAGGGCTGGCTGGCTGTCCCCTGGTGTCACTGGCCAGGGATGGATGCTCCTTCCTTCCCCTCTGCCCATCTCAGGGATCCACAATCCCCATCTCCTGCACAATCCTCACTGTTGGGGATTTGCTGTGCTTTCAGTGGAATTCCTTGCAGTTTCCATCCTGGTGAGAGTGGGAAGCAGCAGCACCCTGAGTCGTGATGAGCCTCCTCGTTAGCTGTAATTAAAATTCTGCCCTCATTTCCTTTCCAAATGCTCCAATATCCCTGCCTTTCCCCAGGGCAGGGCTCTCTCCATCATCCCCAGCTGCAGCAGGGATCTGGGATGCAGGAGGGAGAGGAGAAGGGAGCTTGGCCAGGCCTGGAGGGAAGGAGAGGGAGGGGAATTGGACACAAGGGCCTGGAATAGGAGGAGCAGCAAGAGCAGCCGGGGTGAAGATGATGAAGATCAAGTATCCAGGATTAGAGCTCTAGGAGTTCTCTCTCTGTAGCATGTGGTGGAATTTTACCCAATTTGCAGTCTTGGCATTTGCCTTTCTATTTTTTTTTTTTAATTTTTTAATATATGCTCATATATTTACCAAATTCTAGAAAGAAAGGAAAAGGAACTGGAAGTTACATGGATTCCGTGTGCGTAACAAAAACGTGATACCACACATTCCCTGTGAACATTTTGGGATAAAAAGGCAGAGAGAAATCAGATAAATGCATCAAAAGGAGTCAGCTGTCTGCCAAAGCTTGTTTTAAATATCAAATTAGAGGATAAAGGCACGCACAGTTTCCATATCGAATCAGGACTTTCCTGGCAGGGACGGGAAGGTGGCGGAGCTCCGAGTCCTCCTACCCCCTGCAGGAGGGAGGAAGGAATCCTGAAGGGAATAAAAGGAATTTGGGGAGCAAAGGCAGCCTGGGATGGACATTGCTGAGCTCGGGACAGGGGGTGGCTCCTCCCTGGGCTGGTGGCTCCCAGGTGACAGCTCCGGGCCGTGGGCTGGCCCTGCCTCTGCCTGTGGGCAGGGCCAGAGGGCTTGGATCTGCCCCAGGGGTTTATTTGGGATCTCCTGGCAGCTCTGAGCCCCTGGCCCGATGGCAGGGATTGCCCAGGAATGCTGGAGTTGTTCTCCCTCAGCAGCAGGGAGCAGTGCCAGAGCACATGGGGCAGTTCAGGCATCCCAGTGCTGCTTTTGGGGAACAAGGCAGGGATGGGAGCAGGGATTGGGAGCAGGGATGGGAGCAGGGATTGGGAGCAGGGGTGGGAGCAGGGATGGGAGAAGGGATGGGAGCAGGAATGGGAGCAGGGATGGGAGCGGGGACTGGGAACAGGAATGGGAACAGGAATGGGAACAGGAATGGGAGCAGGCACTGGGAACAGGGACTGGGAGCAGGGATGGGAGCAGGGATGGGAGCAGGAATGGGAGCGGGGATGGGAGCAGGAATGGGAGCAGGGATGGGAGCAGGGATGGGAGCAGGAATGGGAGCAGGGATGGGAGCAGGGATGGGAACAGGGACTGGGAGCAGGGACTGGGAGCAGGAATGGGAGCAGAACTGGGCAAACTTTGCTGATCTGCTCCTGGAAGAAGCTGGGTTTGGGGCTCCAGTGGCCTGGGCCTTGGGCAGGGAGGGAAACCCAAAGGCAGCAAGGGCCAGCAGAAGGGATCCAGTGCCACCAGGAGCTGTCCCAGGCTCCCTCTGCTCGGGGCTGTCCCTGCTGGGACATCCTGGGGACACACGGTGGGGGCAGTGCCAGTGCCCCGGCAGACAAAGAGGAGCAGCCTGGGTGGTGATTTCTGAGTGTCAGGAGACAATTCCCACGGAAGAGGCAATTCCCAAGGGCTTCCCAGCACCAGCCCTGCTTTAGGTGCCGTTCAAGGCTGCAGCTCCTTTGGACAGGGTGGGGGGAAAGGCAGGGAAAATGGAAATATTTCTTTGCAGGCTGAAGATATATTGCTGTAATATTTCTGCTGCTCTGGTCTCTATTCCCTGTGGCAGCCCCAGCTCTCCAGTAGCTCTGGGCTGTCTGTCAGAGCCTCTCTCCCTCACACACGGAATATTTGTTAACTCCAACCATTTGAGGCAGACAGGGAGGTGCTGTGCTGGAGAAGGGTTTTCAGATAAGTGCCTGAGGCACCAGACATTTTGGAACCGAAATCTGGAAAGCAGAGTCATTATTTCTGTTGTTTTAGTGCCTGCTTTTACTCTCTTTCTTATTGACAAATGTTCCTTAACCCATCTTGCTGTGGGTGGTTTTCCTCACATTTGCACTTTACAGAGCTGTTAAAAAAGGGAAGGAGAAAGAAAAAGACTTTATTTAACCATCTTGGCAGCGACTCCTTCGTGCTCCCTCACCCTTTGCTGTCTCTTTTTTGACTTCCAGCCTGTGGGCAGAGGCTCTGGAAGCTGCAGCTCTCCCTGTGAGATGGGAGTGGGAATGTCTGGGACGGAGGAGGGCGCAAGGGGAATTTCTCTCCGGCTCCCTCTGGCAAACAAACTCCAGTTCTCACCTTGCTGCCACCTCCAGGTGCACAAATCTCCCCCCGGAGGAAAGTTCCAGGGCTGGAAGGGGCTCCACAGGGCAGGGGGGCTCTCCCCACCCCTGGAAGTGCCCAGGGAAGGAGTGGAGGGGTGGCAGGGTCAGAGCTCGGATCCATGACCTTGGAGCTCTTTTCCAAGCTTGGTGGTTCCATGGTTCATCCCCGTGGTTTCAGGGACACCCCGGGGCCCAGGGGTGGACAAAGCACTCAGCAGCTGCTGCTGCTCACGGGCTGGGCTTCAGGGTGTGGAGAACACGGGGAGCAAAACAGGGAGAGGAATAAAGAGGAGGTGACAGAGCTGGGGCTGCACAAGTCCTTGGTGACAATGACCTCGGGGGGTCTCAGGGGCCTGGAAGGAATTCATGGTTATTCACAGGCATAATGGGAACAAAATTAAAAAAAAAAAGCAAAAGGCTGGGATGTGAGGCTCAGAGGAGCAGGAAATGTTTCCTTCCAGCAGCACGAGAGCAGCAGTGATAACCTGCTCCTCCTGGAGCTCAGACCCCTCTGTGAGCCCCACACATCACAGCAGGGTCTGTGTGAGCTTGGGGTGGGACAGGGACAGAGAGCTGAGACCCCTCTGTGAGCCCCACACATCACAGCAGGGTCTGTGTGAGCTTGGGGTGGGACAGGGACAGGGACAGAGAGCTGAGACCCCTCTGTGAGCCCCACACATCACAGCAGGGTCTGTGAGAGCTTGGGGTGGGACAGGGACAGAGAGCTGAGACCCCTCTGTGAGCCCCACACACCACAGGGATCTGTGAGAGCTTGGGAACATTGGTGCTCTGCCCTTAAAAACACAAAAATCCCCTCATTACTTCATTTGTTTATTGGTAAATTTGTGTTTGATTCTTTATTGGCAGACAGCTGATAGATGTGAGTTGCCCGTGTTTGTCTCCTCAGTAAAGCCTGGGTTAATCCATTGCAGAGGTGCTGTGCATTTTAAGGGCTGAATACACTGACTCACCCCCCCTCACAGCTTTTTAAGGGTATGAAAATGGAATCTGATAACAGAAACACTTCCAGGTCCTCAAGTCATCCCTTTCACTCCATAACTTCAGATCAATCTCCCTACCAATATTATTAATTGCAGCGTTTTATTTGCATTTTGAAAGCTGTTGGATTAGCCTGCCTTTTGCACTGCAGAGCTCAGCCTCTGCACTGACAGACCCACACAGGAACATTAAGGATATAAACTTGTTTACTGAGATTAGATGGAATCTTTGCAGTTCTGTCCACAGCCTCCCCAAATGAGCTGGAGCCCTGAGAAAGACAGGGAAGATCTTTATCAGATTTCTCTGACTCTGAACTCCCCTTAAATTCCCTCCTTCCCTGACAGAGGCCATAAATAACATGGGAGATCTCTGCTCTGGATGGGGATGGGGATGCAGGAATGGCTCAGGATGGGGATGCAGGAGGGGCTCAGGATGGGGATGCAGGAATGGCTCAGGATGGGGATGGGGATGGGGGTGCAGGAATGGCTCAGGATGGGGATGCAGGTTTTTTTAGGGTTTTTTTCCCAATTGGATTGCTGCTGTAACAGAAATATTATCCTGACAGCCAAGCTCTCTCTCCCACCCAATGCATTTCCAACTTTTTTAAGCTGATTTGGGGAAATGTGGCTCCTGCAATTTGCATCCAGCTCTCAGGGAGTGATGGGCTCTGAGAACATCTCGTGATGAGCGACCTGCAGCTCACGGCTTCTTTATTTGAAGAGGTTTTGTTTTTACTCTCCAAGGCCTTGGCAGGTTGGGAGAGGGCTGGGGATGGAGCCCAGCTCAGCCCAGCTCAGCTCAGCCCAGCTCAGCCCAGATAAGCTCAGCTCAGCCCTGCCCTGCTGCTCTCTGTCTCACAAGGAACAGCCACCCTGCCTGCAGGTTTTATTTATTTTCTTTTTTGGCTCTCAGCTGCTGGCACTGGAAGGAAGCAGGAAACAAGCTGTACCTCTTGTCTTCCTCTTTCAGTTCCAATTAATCTGATTTGTGTTCAGCAAGAGCCGTTCCCACTTGTACACACAATGCAGCAGCCTTGCAAGTGCAGTTCCTTCTACATAAATCAATCTCTGTTTAATTTTAGCCTGTACTGAATTTGACCAAACCCTCAGGAATTGGTTATAAAAGCTCTACAAGTGCAGCTTTTTATTTGGATCAATTCTGAGGGCCGTAGGCAGCTCCTCTGCAGTGTAATCACTGCTCATGGAAAGTGGAAATGGAATCCTTGATTGTTTATGATGCAAATCAGACAACAAATCCAGAATCCTCTCTGCTGCCTGCATTGTTCCCAGGTTTGGAAATTTCACTTGCAAGTTAAAAGCAGGAAAGTTTTCAGTCCCACAAGCAGGACTCTTATTTTAAAACATTCACTTTTAAATGATTTATCATTTCACATCCATATGGCCGTGGTGTAACAGGGCTACATTATCTATGGACAGCTAATAACTTTAATTGGGTTTGGAGGAGGAAAACGCTTTTCTGTGTGTGTGTGCAGCCACGTGGTGCTGAGCTGGTCCTCAGGCAGGTCCTGGGTGGAAATGGGGGCACCCAGAGCTCCCTGCTGGGGTGGGTGCCCCCACCCAGGATGGGCTGGGGCTCTCAGGGACCCCGGGGCTTGGGGAAGCCAAGGATCCTCAGTTTCATCAGGAGCGAGAGGATCTCTGAGTTCCCTGCCTGTGGGGCTGATAATCCTGACTCTGAAAGGTCTCCAGCCTGGCAGGGGCTGATTTTAATTCCCAAGGGAAGGTTTCTTGGGAGAATTTTCTCTCCAGGACAATTTCTGTAAATAACTCATAACATTTGTAAGTAAACAATATTTTATTTCCCATAACAATCCCTCTCCCAGTGTTGTTTCTGTTCCTTAACCAATGCACAGAGGTGTCAATCCCATGCACCAATAATGTGCATTTTTAGCCCAGCATGTTATAAAAAGGCTGCATGAATTGTAAATAAACCTTCTGATGTTCTTCTGCTTTGAACTGGAGTCAAACACCTTTATTTCGTGTCCAACAACGACACCTTCCAGCCCAAACCATCCCTGATCCCCTGAAATTCCACAATCCCACTCTTGGCTCACAGCTCTGGAGGAGTTTTGCATTTCTTGATGAAGCTGAGGCTGGGATTTAGGTTTCTTTTTCCAAGTCTTTTCCTACCTGCTGGTGAATGAATCCCAAAAAGATTTCTGTCACTTCACAATGGGAAAGGAGACAGATTGCACCATTGCTCCAGCTTTCATTTTAATACCTGCCAACAGCACTTTGCAAATCCTGGAGTGCAATGCTAANAGCAAAGAAAAAAAAAAAAAAAAAAAAAAAAAAGAAAGAAAAAAGAAAAAGAAGTGTAGCTAACATGAGGTTAAAAAATGTCTTTAGTGTGTAAAATATGAAGCTGGATGACACATAGGCAGCTGCAGATGCACTAATTTGATTTCATGCCTTAGAATCAACTGTTCTCCTGCACTGAAGGCACATTTACATCCATCTGCCAGAGCAGGTTCCTTGTCTCTCCAGAGCTCCTCTGCTCTTGTCTCACCCCAGGTTTCCATCCCATGCTCTGCTCACAGGGCTCAATTTGGAGCAGACTTTATTTTTTTTTTCCTATTTTTTTTCCCAGCCCACCCATGTTTTCCAAGAACTTACAACAAAATTCTATGTATTTTTTTTTCCTTCCTCCCCTTTATTTTCTCTCTGTTCCAAGTCTTAGGGTATTATTACAGGATTAGGAGACACAGAACACAGGATCTGAGTGTGTGAGCTTTAATCCTTGTGAGCCAGAGCCTGCAAAGCTGGGCTTGTGACACTGGGAATGTCTGGTGTGACACTGGGAATGTCTGGTGTGACACTGGGAATGTTTGGGTGTGAAACTGGGGATGGCTGGGGGGGGACTG
>WEIU01009274.1:350403-380403 GCA_013389925.1 Aegithalos caudatus | reverse complement strand
ATTCCCCCCGCGCCTTTGTTCCAGCCCGTGTTGAACACGTTTGTGTCAGGCGAACAACCCGCGTTAGATGGAATTTCACACCACTCAAAGCATCAGTGTCTGCAGCCTTAATGTGTATTATGTTCGAACACGCGACGTAATCCATCCCAGAGCCCCGGGAGCAATCCATCGGAGCCCCCTCCCCGCCCGCACCGAGCCAACCTTCTGTCGGTGCCTTCTCTCGTTTATTTGGAAACAGCAGAGCAGATTCTCAGTCGGTGTTCGCTATCACAGCTCCTCTGGCCGCCTGCCCGTGGATTGATCCCAGCGCGGGGCTCGGGGCTGGCTGCGGGATTTATCCCGGCTCTGACCAAACCCCTCTGATCGCACCCTGCCCCGCAAAAAATCCACGTTGGCCTCGCCGGGAGGGAAGGGTTTGGGAAGGGAGAGGCAGCATTGCCGAAGGAGGGGAGGATGCTCCGAGCCGGGGCAGCCCCGCGGAGTTTGCAGCGGGGAAAAGGAGCAAAAGGGACTGGAAAGGGAAAAAAGGCTTTGCTTTTGTTTGCAGGAGTTAATGCGAGCAGAGCCCAAACCAAACAAAACAAACCCACTCCAACGGGGAGGAAAAATCTGTGTTTGGGGTGGAGCAGAGGAGCAGTGACTCCTCTCCGAAAAGGACACCGAAATAACTCCCAGGGACATTCAGATTGTAACATATATTGAATTAGATTATATAAACTGTGGAGTTTTATCCAGCGTGCTGAAAAGCACACCGGCCTTCGCTGAGGAGGCTTTGCTTGCAAAGAGATCACCAATGAATTTTGAACAGTTTTTGAGTCTCTCTGGCTTCCCTGATAGAAATAGCAGGAAATATTGTGGCATGTCTAATTTTGTTTTTCACTGGAGACTTCATTTTCCCCCTCACACTCATTTTTATTAGCACAGCCTCCCCATCTCAGTTCATTTTTTCACAGTGCACATCTTCATCTCTCATCACTCAGCACTCACCATTTAGCGTATCAACATGGCAATTTCTGCAAATCAGAAAGCAAAGCCATTAACATTTGAAGTGGAAATTTTGAGTTTGTGATCATTAAATAGCTTGGAAATGTAGGAAAAAAATAACCTCCCTGTCCTTTAGCCCAAAGCTGCCACATAAATCCCTCAGCTGAGGGGTCTGGGTGAGTGTGAGTGCCTCTCCCACATGGGAGGACACTGGGATCCTTCAGCCTGGCTTTCCACATCCATCCCAGGAGCCAGGGGAAGATGTCCCAGCTTGGTCTGAGCCCTTTGTGCAGGGAGAAGGGAGGGAAAGGGATGGGCACAGCCCCAAAGCTGCAGAGCCTGCATGGCACAGAACCCCAGAGACCTTCAGGGACCCCCAGGGTCACCCAGCCCCCCCAGTGCCCCCTGTACCCAACTCCTGACCCCACCACTGCCCTGGGCACCCTGCCCCAAAGCCTGGCCACTCTCCCAGGGGGGGACATTTCCCTAACCTGGCCTGTGGCAGCTGATTTTTAACAATCACAGGTTAAATCCATGAATGGATTTCCCAGGGCAGCCGTGGATGCCCCAGCCCTGTGGGTGCCAGGGCCGGGCTGGGCAGGGCTGGGAGCAGCCTGGGATGGTGGAAAGTGTCCCTGCCATGCCAGGGGATGGAATTGGGTCATTTTTAAGTCACCTCCCACTCAAACCCACCCAAACCATCCCAGGATTTTTTTGTTTCTCCGACCCTGCTGCGCCTGCCTCTGATTTTGGGACATTTGGGAAGTGAACGTGGGACTTGGGACTGTGCCTGCAGCACATTTGGGGTTCCAAGCTCAAAAAGCTTCACTTACATATTTTAATGTGTGTGATTTAGGAAAATATGGCCCGTTCCATCTGCTTTGCATTAATTTGAATGACTGATTAAAAATACAGGTTGAGATATTACAGCTACTAATAATTTCTCCACATGGCTGGCTCCTAACAGATCAAGGGAAAATTGGGAATAAGGCTTTCCATCAATTTCCACAGGCAAGCTCTGCCATAATCCCTTTATTTCACTGAGAAACGTGTTTGTTTGTAGCCATTTTATTTGTTTAACGATTTCCCTCTTTTTCTTAATCTTTTCAGTAATTATTTCATATTCTATAAATATTGAAGCTGCTTTAATTCTTCATGAGAGTTATTCTGTTTCACTTTGTCCTTTTCCCAATGAGCTTCAGCTCCTTTCCAGGCCTCTCAGCCTGGTGTCCTCCTGACCCTCCCTGGTGCTGCCCAGAGGACTCAGCTGCCATTCAAGCCTCAAAATTAGGAATATTTGTCTCTGGCTTCCCCCAGTGCATTGTTTGTGCTTCCCCTGTTTTTATGGACTCGTTTGGCCCTCGCTTTCCTGGCCTCACAGTCTGAATTGACACTTTTTTTGTGTTTTGTAATCCCTCACCTGCTCGTCCTGCAGCAGGAATTTTAACTTCCTTCAGGTTCTGTGTCCAGGAAAATAACCTGAATATTGAGCAGGGACAGAGAAGTTTCATTAACAGCAGCACTGACATCACAAATACATCTTCTAATTGCTCCTCCAAAGGTGGAATCAATAGCTGGGCTGAGACATTGCTAAAAAATCCCATGTGCCATTTTTATTGGAGATGAATGTTGCTGAGAGTTGGAGAGCTACTCTTTGCATGAGTGATCTGCCCAATTTGCTGAGTATTGCTCATAAATCTGGGGGGAAAAAAAAGAAAAAAAAGTTGTGTTGAGCTCCTTTCTTACCAAAACACGGGCATAGATCAGTGAGAGAAGGCAAATGTAAGAGATGGGAGCCATTAGGGCTGGCTTGGCTTCTTGTTCCTTGGATATTTCCACTTTCCCAGCCTAGAGAATCCATCTGCTCCTGCCCCTGACCTTGTGTTTGGGGGGGATACATGGAAAGGGGAGCCCAGGGTCTCTGCTCAGAGCCTTTCCCTGTCACTGGCACTTCCCAAAGGCTGTGACAGGGCCAGCACCAGGCTGTGCCAAGGAGCTCTGGGATGATGTGGAAGGCAGCAGGGTTTGTTGGCAGCAGGGTTTGCTGGGCAGTGCCCACCCTGTGCCTGCAGCCTGGCAGGCTCTGCCCCCCCAGGGGCTGCTCTGGGGGGCTCAGGGCCCCTCCAGAGCCTCAGGGATGGGAGGAGTAGGTTCTGTGGGGCAGAACTGCTCAGCTCCCTGCCTGGATTGGGAATGGGCCTTTGGGAGGGCTAAAACTGCAGAGCTGGGTGGGCAAAGCTGCTCCTTAAGCAGCTGCTGAGCAGGGATGGGGGCACGGAGCTGCCAGGGCTTCTGTGGGATTGGGGCAGAAATTCCCCCTCTCCAGTTCTTGTGATGAAGCTTTTGGAGGGGCTGGGGACCTTTCCTCGTGCTGCCTTGCCAAAACTTGGGTTTGAATCCCCAGGGGGGGTGAAAGAATTAAGGATGGGTCCCCATCCACTGAATCTTAGCAGAGACAGAGAAAGGTGAGCCCAGAGCTGCCAGGAGCAGCTCCTGCTCTGAGGAGCACCCACCTGGCTTTTGCTGTGGGAGAGGTGCAGTTTTGTTTTATCACCACAGTGAGAGGCAGACTCTGTTCCTGTCCCCAGTGCCCCCAGAACGCTCAGGCTGCACGGGGTGGGGTTCAGGTGGGTTTAATCCCTGCAGGGATGGGAAATCCAGGAGGGTTTGGAGCCTTATCCCAGCCCTGGCAGTGCTGATCCGAGCCCACAGCCCCTTCCCAGCTGCTGGAAAAGCATCTCCAGGCCTGCTGCAGTGACAGATCTGTCAGCACATCTCCCCTGCCCTGCCTGGGCTGATAAGGATGCCACTCCATGGATCACTCCAGGAGAGGTGTCCCCCAGACAGGGACAGGCTCGTCTCTGCTCACTGAGGTGTTGCTGACACAATTCAGCACGTGGTACCCAGCTCATTGGGGATTCAGGGCCAGCCTCATCCACATCATAAAGTGAGTCCTGTTTTACAATTCCCCTGAACATTCCCTAAATGATGGCATCTGAAAACAAGCAGCAGGGTTTGTGAGGTGGGATTGTGCTGCTGGAATTCATTCTGGGCTCTGAAATGCAGGAGGCACACAGGGGCAGGGGGGCTGCAGGGACTGGGGGCTCGGGGACACAGGTGTCTGTGCAGCTCCTCCCTGAAATTCCTCCTCCCAGGGCCACAGGAGCAGCCCTGGTGAATAAAATGGGAATTTGGCCCTGAAAAAACCCACACAAATCGAGCCAGGATTTGTTTGTTTTCCCAGGGAGTATTTACTTGTAAAAATCCAGGTTTTTCTTGGAAACAGACCAGTCATAGTGGAACAGATCCCTGCAGGAATTCCTGGTTCTGATTCTCCACCTTGGGCTGGTGGCACCAATCTCTGCCTCATTCCCTTATCCCCAGTGCTGCCCCTTCCTTGGCAGCTGCTCCTGGCCTGAGGAGCAGGTGCAGAGCCCCAGTGCAGAGCCCCAGTGCAGACCCCCAGGTGCAGACCCCCAGTGCAGAGCCCCAGTGCAGACCCCAGTGCAGAGCCCAGTGCAGAGCCCAGTGCAGACCCCCAGTGCAGAGCCCCAGGTTTGGGATTGGAGTGGTTTGGGCTGGAAGGGACCTGGAAAATCCTCCCATCCCACGCTGCCATGGGCAGGGAGAGCTGGCCCTGTCCCGGGGTGGCAGGGAGAGCTGGCCCTGTCCCAGGGTGGCCCAGCCTGGCCTTGGGCACTGCCAGGGGTGCAGGGGCAGCCACAGCTGCCCTGGACAAGAACTTTCCCCAGCCTGAAGCTCTGTGCCCCCTCCTCCCCAGGCTGTCACCCCCCTGCAGCCACCTGGAACGGGGGGGATTTGTCTGCTGGGTCAAGCCCTGCTCCTCTGAGCCTCTCCTCCCACCTGGAGTGGGGAATGGCCACGTTTAACCAGGATTTTATAGCTCATTTCTGCTGCTGAGCACCTGTTGCAGCTGATGAATGGAGTAGCTGCAGGTCCTGATGATACAAATGAGGATGATGAACACAGAACTGAGCAGCCCAGGCCAGGTTTAATTCCTAAGCTGCCCTGGCTTTTTTCCTCTGAAGGATTCAGTTTGACTTTTAAGAGTGTTGCACACAGAAGGAATGACAGAATTAACCCCTCTCTCAGGGAGGAATGGTAAATTTGCACATATTTGAAACATCTCAGGTCTCATTTCCTAAACTCTGGATAACGTGGCCAGAGCATCTTCACACAGATCCTGGGGGTAAACACCAGGAGTGGATTTAATGATCAGAGTGCTTTAATTAATTGGTTTTCATACTCAATTTGCCAGTGGATGCAGTGAGTGCCCCCCCTGCACCCCCAGCTCAGGAGGAAACAAAGCCAGGAAATGCAGATTTGGGAATTTCTCAGCACCAACAGCCACCGCTGGAACTTTTATCAGGGGAATGGAGCAAAGCTTGGCACCACTCCTGTGTCACATCCTGACATCCCCTAATGACCTCAACCCTTTTGTGAGCAGCAGTGCCTCTGCCTTTATGTATTTACATAGATATACACCCAGCCTGGAAATCAAATCTAATTTCCTGCCTGCTGAAACCATCTATAAAGGTAAATGCAGGTGCTGGGTTGGGTGTTTTTTTTCTCTCTCTTATTCCCTTTCATAGTCATGATGCATTTCATGATTTCTTTGCTTTACAGCATCCTTTCAAATGACACATTTTATCAGTTCTCTGGGGAGTATTGATGTTTTGCCCTTTTAAACATGTCATTTGATTTTTTTGATGTTCCTCTCTTACTCTCCATCTGTTTTCTTGTAATGCTTTCATTTGGTGGCAATTTTTCATTGAGTCCCCAAAGGTTTTTTTTCCAGGAGTTGCCTTGAGCTTATTTTTTTTCCCCCCTTGTGTTTGGAAATGTTTGACATGTGACCCAGTTCCTCCCGTGGGAGTGGGGCTGCTCCTGTTCTCCCCAGTTTTATTCAGGGATTGCAGCATGCAGAGCACATTTCCCTGCCTCAGGATCCCTGGGGACTCAATCAGGGAACAATTTTTAAAACCAAACGAGGAGAAAACCCCAGGGTGATGTTGTAGGTCATGGACAGGGTTTGTGTGGCTTTGGGGAGGTCTCCAAAAAACAAAAATAAAGAGAACCCTGGGGTGTCAGAGAGCTGTGCCCCCTCTGCTTTTCCTGCTCCTTCCCCAAAAGCAGAGCTCCCAGTCGGATTCCCAGTGGGGATTGGCCTTTGGAAGGATTTTCTGCAGTTTCTCTAAGCTAGGGAGTGTTTGTGGGGAAACCCTGATGGGGAGCAGGGTCGCAGCCTGGGACCCAAGGTGGGATCCCAAGGTGGGAGCTCCTTCCAGAGGAGTTCTCCAGGCCTGGGGGGCTCTGGGCCAGCTCTGAACTGGGAGGTGCCAGGAATTCCTCACCTTGGAGCTGAGCTGGCTGAACTCAGGGAGCCCCTGCCTCAAACACCAAAAATTCATCTCCTTTAATTCTCATTTTTAGTGAATTTAACCAAACCTGATTATTTTAAATTTCCTTATCACTGCTGTCACTGGCCCAGTTTTCAGCTGAACACCCCAAACCCTCCCTGGGAATGTCAGCAATCCATGGGAAGGCTCCCTGTGAGTGGAGCCCCCCCTGGCCCCACCACAGCCCAGCTGAGCTGAAAGGGCTGGGGCAGAATCCTGCTCCTGGACCTGGGAACACAGCTCCCAGCTGCTTGCCACTAAATAACTCCTCTGGAAATAAATCCCAGTGATGCTCAGTGCCTGCACACGGGAGCTGTGTGGGGATGAGAGATTTCCCAGCCTGGCTGAGGCAGCCTGAGCTGGGACTTTGCAGCAGTTTTTCACGTGCTGTAAAAGATATTTAGATCAGGCCAATAAATAACCCCGGTATTACCTGGGATAACGTCTCCAGGCCTGCTCCTCCCAAGGATGACTTAAGGGACAGGGGATGTTCAGCTGCATTAGCACAGCAGATGGAGCATTATTCCAGCCTGGATGGCAGCAGAGCACAGAGCTCACCTCCAGACTCAGCAGATGTCAATTTATATTAACGAGCACAGGCAACACGCCGTGGATGGGGTTTTCCTTGTAACCTGTCTCCCTTACAAAACATCTGCATACATGATGCCCCATTCCAGATGTTTAAAATTAATGCTGCAGAGAACGGCTCCCCTTTTTGCCTCTCCCTGATAATTTTGTTTGTCAGCACAGAAAGGAGGCCTGGTAAGAGCAGGGGGGCTGCTGAGGGGCTGGCAGGGTTTGGGACTCTGTGACAGCATCAGCACTTCCAGGGCTGCTAAAGGCAGCAGGGAGAGCAGAGTGTTTGTCACTTATTTATGAGCTGATGGAGCCCGCTGTCCCTTTGGATCTCCCTTCCCCTGGTGGGGTATTTCCCTGGGGAATGGTTTTTCCCTGACCCCTGAAGCCTGTAACTGTGTAGTTTGACCCTTTCTTCATCCTTTCCTTTCCTTTCCTTTCCTTTCCTTTCCTTTCCTTTCCTTTCCTTTCCTTTCCCTGTCCATCCTGGGCTGGCACTCTGGGAATGTCACCCTGAGCTGTGAGTGTGGAGCCATCCAGGCTGGCCTTGTCACACGAAATGGGGGCAGCAGATAAGATCCTTGGATATAAATGTCCTTTGGATTTTTCTTTATCTTTGCCCTGATCTACAGATGAATTTCCTGGGGGTGCAACCCTAAATCTTCTGTCTGCAGTCAGCTGTAAATCCTAAAGCTGGAGAGCCTCAAAAGAGGCTTTCATGGGAAAGGGCCTGAAGAATGGCTGGGGAATCATTCAAGGAATAATTGCAGCAATTGATCTGGAGATGTTCTGTGGCACTTCCCATTTCTCCTCCAAAGCTTTTCCTGTGGCAGGGATTGATGGAAGCAGAGAGCTCCTGGTCCCTGCTCTTGAGGAAGAGCTCCCCAGAGGATGAAGGGCACCCAGGGGAGTGGGGTGAAGGAGTCTGGATGTCCACAGGGAATCCCACAAGGGTTGGGGTTGGAAGGACCTTAAATCCCATCCCATTCCAATTCCCACGGGCAGGGACACTTCCACTGTGCCTGGGACACTCCCAGATGTGTTCACACCTCCCATCACACACAGATACATCTGCATTTGATTTTTGGGGGTGGAATTAGGTGAGCTTTGGGGTCCCTCCCAATCCCCAGCCCTCTCAGTCCATGGTTTGTGTGTCCGTACATTCCTGGATGCCTCAGGTGCAGAAGGTTCCATCCCAAACACCTGGAACAGCACAAAATTCTCACTGCTAGGTGGTCTCCAGCAGCTCAGGTGCTCCCTGGGTACAAATTTGCTCCTGGTCCAAATGAATTTGGCTTTTCCTGACCTAAGGGAGGGATGTGCCTTCCCCAGGGGCAGCCTCAGAGTGTCCTGGAGCAGGCCAGGAGAAGAAATATATCTGTGTTTAATTTAGTGTGACTGGATTGTTGACTGGATTGCAGGGCAGCAGCACACCCAGGAACTCAAATCAATCTTCCCTGGCCATGTGGGGGGGAACAGGGAGTACATTCATGTTCATTCTCCTTGGGAATCAATAGGAATCTGGATTTTATAAATGGCTCTGCTAAACACAAGGGAAAATTCATGGAGTGGGGATAGAAAAGAGAGTGAGAAGCCAGCAAATTCCTCCCAAACAACTGATGATTGTCAGCATCCTTGGGAAGCACCCCCAGCAGGAGCAGGAGGCTCCTGCTTTATTCCCAGCAGGATGAGTGCAGGGACTCAGGGAGTGCAGGCTGACCCCGGGCTCCTGGAGCACCCCCAGCCCTGCATGGCCCTGTCACCCCCAGCTGCAAACCTGGAAATGTCCAGCACCTGGAAATGGCCCTGGGCATCCTCACAGGCTCCAGGGAGGGCTGGGATGTTAATCAGCAATTAAGTGTGGCATTAATGGGTAACAGGAAAAGGATCACAAGGCAGGAAAACACAAAACAACCCAAATATTTGGGAGAAAAGGATGGGGAGGGTGGATCAGAGGGGATTTGGGTGGGATTTGGAAAGTGCAGGTGAATTTTAGGGTTGAAGTGAAGCTGACAGGGAGGAGAGGTGGGAAAACACAGATTTATGGGAGAGACTGACGATGAAAAAGAAGCAGGAGAATAAAAGGTGAAAGGAGGGAAATGGCAAGTTGAAACAAAAATCAAATCAGGCAAAAGATCAAGCTCAGAGTAAAGTGGAAACCCATCAGCAGTAACATTTGCTGCTGGAGCTGCTGCCCTGTGAGGACTCAGGGATCTCCTTCCCTTCCTGACACCCAAACACGCTTCCCCCCAATCCTGGAGGCTTTTCCCTCCTCTCTGCTGCTGCAATCCTCCCTGGGCAGAGCCAGGTGTGGGCTTTGGACACAGCCCTGGGGTGTCAGGCTCAGTCCTGCCAGGGGTTCCTGCAGCTGGAACAGGGAACTGCACACCTGAGCCAGCCCTGGGGGCCCAGCCTGGCATCCCAGCTGTGCCCAGGCTCTGGCTGGGGTCTCACCAGCCCAGGAGGGATTGTTCTGTCTGCAGCAGGATGGGAATGTTTGCTGGGCTGAGTTCTGCCGTGCTTGGCTCCTGCAACATCCCACAGGGAGCAGGGAGGGCTCCAGTCAGGGCTGGAGGGGTTCAGCTGGGATCCTCTCCTGTCTGCAGTCCTGGTTCATTGCAAGGGGGCATGGACACGTGGGAAATCCCAGGTTCTGTCCTTGGATTCTGTCCTTCTTCCCACGTGGGAAATCCCAGGTTCTGTCCTTGGATTCTGTCCTTCTTCCCACGTGGGAAATCCCAGGTGCTCTCCAAGGCACTGCACAATTCCAGGTGCTCTCCAAAATACTGTACAACCCCAGGTGCTCTCTGAGCTACCTCACAATTCCAGGTGCTCTCCAAGGCACTGCACAATTCCAGGTGCTCTCCAAAATACTGTACAACCCCAGGTGCTCTCTGAGCTACCTCACAATTCCAGGTGCTCTCCAAGGCACTGCACAATCCCAAATTCTCTCCAGTTCTGTTTGCCAATCAAACGATTCTGTTCCCTCCCTGCCTCAGCCTGCTCAGCTGGGTGGTGCAGCACCAAACCCACGGCCAGGACAGAATGGAGAGAGCAGAACTCCTGCACCACACAGGAACAAAGTTGTTAATCCCTTGGGAAAAGGGGCCAGCAGGGTGGAACTGCCCTCCTGGAGCAGTGCAGGGCCCTGCAGCTGGGAATGCAGCTGCAGCAGGAGCTGCAGGCTGAGGAGGAGCAGGGCTGAGCTGCTGGGGCACAGCAAAGTTTGGAGTTCCCTGGGGATGGGAAGAGATTATCCAGGAGACGCCGGGAAATCTCCTCCTAAAGCAGCCCCAGTCTTTAATCATTATCCTGGAAGCACAAAGCAGCTCCAGACACACACCAGGCTCGCTGAAAGACTTGTCAAGACTGAAAGGGTAATTCACAAATTCACTAAAATTCCCTGCTCCACTGAGCAATGTGACAGCTCTGCCGACCGCAGTAACATTTCTATTCAAACTGGCTTTGGTGCCGGAGCTATAAATATCCCTGCAATATTTCCTGCTTCAGAACATAAAGACAGCTTTACAGTGCTGATAAAATAGAAATTACTTTCTCTCGGAGGTCTAGCTGGAATTTTAATGTCTGTTTTGCAATAAAGCAGCTCCTCCACAATTGGATTTGAGGGAAGGAAAACAAACGGTGTAATTTAGTTACAGTAATGACTCCTCTCAGATTGGTGGCCACAGCTGAGGCTGGGCTGCTGGAGTTTGTTCTGGTGAGCACAGAGATGATTTTTATTGTAATATGAATCCTTTTTATCCTTTAAATGTATAGATGCACACCCCCCTGCTTAATTACAGCTCGGGAAGAACAAGGCCCAGACAGTAAAAGGTCATTAAAGTTTACAACCTCTGCCAGTGTTCCTGGAGAAATTGTCACGGCTCTAAAGCTGGTGACCAAAGATGACCTGGATTAAAAAGGGTTCTTCTATTGAGAAGAGAAATTGCAACTATTGGGCTCATCAGAGCTGCCCTTAATTATCCATAAATGTCACCCTGGCTCTCGTTAGCCCCTTCAAAGGAAAAGGAGAGGATTTTGTCCAGAGTTTTGTTTGGCATTTGTTGGCTGCAGGCAGCAGGGAGGAGACCTGGAGCTGTTCAGGGGAAAGGCAGTGAGAAATAACCCAAAATAAGGATTCTCCCTTTGCATTCAGGCAGAGGTGGAGTGTCCTGGGCACGGGGACAGGGGTGCCTGAAGCGCTGGGGATGCTCCCAGGCCAGCCTGGGGCAGTGCCAGGTGTCCCTGCCAGGCACTGGAGGGGTTTTAGGTCCCTCCTGACCCCCACCAGTCTGATTTTCTGATCATTGCTCTCCCCTGACCCTTCCCTTTGCTCTCCCTGCAGAAATCCCTCTCCTCCCTGGGGTGGCCCTGCCTGGCTCTGAGTGGGGCTGGGAAAGACCCAGCACTGCAAGGAGAAAACGTGGGCAGAGGTGGCAGAGCTGGGGCACTGTGTCACTGCCTGGCACCACCAAGGGGAGAAATTCTGCTTCTCCTCCTCCTCTCTGCTGGATTTATTTGTTTGTGGTTTAGTCTGAGCTCTCCTTGCGTGCCTGTGAAATGCCTAGCCAGCTTCCAGGGCTGCATAAATAAATAATAACTGTTTAGAATCTTCTAAAAGATACATAAGTGTATTTCTTTTCATAGACCTAAAGCTAATGGAAACCTCTGAGTGTTTATTTCAATGACAAAGCAGCCCTGGAGCAGCTGTGTGGGACTCGAATGGAATCAGCTGCAAATGTTAGGCACTATTTCCTTTAAAGAATTAGAATTTATAGTGCTTCAATGAATGCTGATTTATAGATATTTAAAGGAAAATAAATCCCAGTAGATATATATATATATATATAAATTTCAAAAGGGAATGTGTGATGATGGCTTTGGCTGCTTTAGGATAATGTTCCAGCAGGCTCCTGGAAGTTCTGCCTTCACACAGCAGGAATGAGGGAGAGTTTACAGCAACCTGTTGGCTTCTGGGGGCAGAACAGGATAAATCCTGCACAGATCCATGCAAAAGCCTTCCCCGTGCAGGGAATGTGCTGGTGCCTTGCAGGCACAGCATTGGTGGATGGGTTTTGCTCTGGGATGCTTTAAACCATCCAGACAAACACTGAGCTCTGAGAGGGGCATTTTTCCTGTTGAGGAAATATCGAGAACGATCTGGCAGCGTTGTTATTTCTGAAGGGAAGAGCTTTTATTCTAGAGGATAAATGATTCCTTGGGAGCAGCATTCCTGCTCTGCCTCTCAGGCCCACAGGCTGCTCCCAGTGAGAGCCAAACCCAGCCAGAGCCCCCAACTGCAGGGAATTTCACTGAATGGGCACCTGGGCCTCCACTGGAAAAGGTTTCAGCATCTGGAGGTGAAGAGGATTGCCAGGAAGGAGGATGGGACACAAATGTCTGATGGGGAGGAGAAAAAGCCACCGAGAGCTGATTTGCATTCTCAGGGTCGTCCCAAAAGGATGCCAGAACCTGCCCTGTTAAATCCAAACCTGCCCAAGTGTTACAGCCAAAAAAAGGGAGGACAAATACGGAATATTGGGGTTTAAACCTGTCCTGCTGACTCCAGAGGGTGGCAAAAGTCAAGTCTTGGTCCTGATCCAGGCTTAAATCAAAACAAGACCATTTTCTTCCCAACTTAGCAGTAAAATGAGGTTTGCTGAGGAGCCGAGGCCGTTTTCAAGGTGATTCTGTGATGAATTTCCTTGTGAATTCTCCAGAACCTTCCAAGTTCCCTTCATGCACTCCTTAGAGACGTGGGGTTACAGAGTGGGGTTGAACACCCACAAACCCACACTTCTGGCTGAAATGAAACCCACAGGGCAGCTCCAGCCACTTCCAGGCTCCCTTTTTGAGGTTCTGAGCCCCCAGGAAGGCAGCAGAGCTCACCTGAGCCTGTCTTTAGAGGCTCTCCCGGCCACGTGAGGCAATTCCCGGAGCTCACCTGGGGAATCCCTTCCCTGCACTGCCAGAACACCAAGAGCAGAGCAAAATAGAGCAGAGCAGAGCAGAGCAGTGCAGAGCAGAGCAGTGCAGAGCAGAGCAGAGCAAAACAGAGCAGTGCAGAGCAGAGCAGAGCAAAACAGAGCAGTGCAGAGCAGAGCAGAGCAGTGCAGAGCAGAGCAGAGCAGAGCAGAGCAGTGCAGAGCAGAGCTGGCTGCAGTTCTGTGCAGCTCCGAGGGCTGCAGGATGCTGGCTGCAGCTTCATTTGCAGATTTAATTATTCCCTGCTCCTGGGAGCCGTCCTACCACAAGATGTCATCCTTCCAACAGCCTGCCCTCTGCCTTCTGCCCTCTCTGCCCTCTGCCTTCTGCCCTCTCTGCCCTCTCTGCCCTCTCTGCCCTCTCTGCCCTCTGCCCTCTCTGCCCCCTGCCCTCTGCCCTCTGCCTGCCCAGGGCTGGGCTTCGTGGCCAGGACACTCGGGAATCACCAGTGTGGGCATTCCAGGTGATCCCAGAAAACCAAAGCCACTCTCTCCCAGTCACTGATCCCTGCCAGGCTTGGGAAGCACTGCATGGTCATTCCTGGTCACTCTACAAAACCAAAGCCACTCTCTCCTGGTGTCTGATCCCTGCCAAACTTGGGAAGCACTGCATGGTCACTCCTGGTGATCCCAGAAAACCAAAGCCACTCTCTCCTGGTCATTGATCCCTGCCAAACTTGGGATCAGTCACTGCATTGGCATTCCTGGTCACTCCAGAAAACCAAAGCCACCCTCTCCCAGTGACAGATTCCAGCCAAACTTGGGAAGCTGGGACAGGGACAGAGGAGTTTTCTCATTGAGAAACAAACAACAGATTCCTGGCAGCCAGAGTTAAACCGTGCAAACGACTCTAATAAGCATAATTTAAACCTGTGGTTTTCTTTTTATGTCAGCTTCATATTCGGTGTTTTATATTCCAATTTTCCACCTTTTAGTCTTGCTTCTTCCTCTTTCTGCTGCGGAGCCCTATCACAAATGGGAGGGCAATTACCAGGCGAGCATGTAGTTCTTTAATTGAAACACTTATAGGTGTACACTTAAAAACTATAAAGACTTTTATGGAATGGCAATGCCTTAATAGGCTCCTGTGTATGTACATTGTAATGTAATTCTGTACCCTGTGAGCATTGCTGGGGGAAGCTGTTAATTTATGGTTCCCAGGAGCAATAAAGCAATAACAGTAATCGAGAGGTGCAGGAATCCCTGCTCAGGGGGCATTTACGGGTGTGTATTAAAACTATAAATACATCAACACGCTGCAGAACTGATCATAGGAAATGAAAGATAAGCTCTCCTCGCCTTCCAGTGGGCGTTTTCCTGCAGCCTGATTAACTCCTGCTCGTGTCAGAGCCCGGAGCAGGGGCAGGGCAGGAGCCAAGCCACCCAGGGACCCCTCCCTGTCCCCAGGTGTCCCCAGGGCTGCCGAAATTCAGAACCTTTTCCTCTCATCCTTGTAAAACGAGGTTAAAATTAAGCGTTGATTTCAAGTAAAGGTTCTGCGAGTACAGATTGATTTTAATATTCCAGCAGAGCTTTGAGACCTTCCAGAACAAACTTGTTTAGGAGCAGAGCTGTGCTGTCAGCAGCTTTTTCTCCTTTCCCCCGTTTCCTGGCGAGGGCTGTGAGTTCTCCTTCCCTTCTCTGCTGAGGCTGTCCCAGGCACCCAGAGCTCAGGTGGAATCTGTGAGCTGCAGCACAGGAAGGTGCAAGGGGAAGGTGCCACTTCAATAAACAAACTGCAGCTCTGCAGGGCTCCTGGTGGCCCTTGCCCCTCTCCCTGGGCTGCAGGGGCGCAGCCCTGAGCTGCCCCTCTCCTCCCCTGTGACAGAAAATCCCTCCCAGCCCCATCCTCTCACCAGAGCCAGCTGCTTGGCACCAGCCCTGCCAACTCAGCAGCTCTGCTCTTCCCCTGAGGAATCTTCACCTCATCTCCAAAGAGAGACAGGGGGAAAAGATTCCATCTGTTACAGCTCAGAGCTCCCAGGCTCTGTAGCTGCGTGGGTACACAGGCTGCATGGCAAATTTGGTGTTGTAGGAAGCACTCAGGGAGCGTTCCTTCTGCCTTTATTGTTGTTCTCTCCTCACAAGTGAGTGTATTTCTCCTCCTCTGGGATGTCTGGGAGAATCTGTGGCTTAACGATGCCAGGGAGGTGTTGGGAGCCACGAATCCATCCTGGAAATTCTGTGTGCTGCCCTGAGCTCTGGGGGGACATCTTCTGCTCCCCAAATCCCTGAGGATGCAGCCAGCAGGGCTGGGTTCTGCAGGGCCTTTGGGGGAATCTGGGGGGGCACCACAGTGAGGAGAAAATCCTCCTAAATGCAGTTTACAAAGAGGAAATTTTGCAGGGTTCCTTGCAGAAAAGGGTTTGGGCCAAATTCCTTCCATCCCTCTGCTGCTGGCTTTGATTCTCCGGGTACAGTCAGACCTCAGACTGAATAGCAAGTGGTTCTGCTTTATTTGTTTTTATTGCTGCCAAAAGGGGAAAAAAAAAGAAGTCAGAGTAAACAGTGGGATGTTTGCAACCTTCTCACATTAGGCAGATTGAATAAACTGGCTCGCAGTTGATTGTTTTCCTTCAGATCAGTCATTGCATTTGTATTTATTTGATTTTATGGATGTAGTTCTGGGGCTTTGGTTTTGTCTTGGGTTGTTTTTGGTTTTTTTTGCAGTCATGACTTGTGGTGAGAGAAATGAGAACACAGAGAGCTCCACCTTTGCTCCCCATCCATGTGGGAACCCCAACAGCTCCACCTTTGCTCCCCATCCCTGTGGGAACACCAGCATCTCCCACCTTTGCTCCCCATCCCTGGAGGATTTGCAGGATGCTGGTTCCTGGGATGGCAGGAATCAGGGGAGGGCTCAGCGTGGGGCTGAGGGGTTCAGATCATTCAGGACCAACAGCCCCAAGCATGATCCCCTCTCCCAAGGCCCAGGAATTCCCTGTGTGGGGAGCAGGGCTGAGCAGAGGGGCAGGACCAGGGCTGGGCACCCCAGGGATGGGAATTCCCTCCAGCTCCCCCCACTTTCACTTTCCAAGACCCCATCCTGTGCCCCAATTACAGAAGCAATTCCCTGGAGCTCTGGCTCTGCCCACCCTGGTTCCCCCCAGGCTTTTTTCCTTCCCTGGGCTCTGGAATTCACTGAACAAAGCAAAAGGAGCAGGAGGAGCTGTGGGCAGCACCAGCCTGTCTCCATCAGGGTGCCACAGTCACCTGCACTCACATTGTCCTGCCCTTTTCCCTTCCCTCCCTGCATCCTTGCAGAGCACAGGGAGGGGCAGCAGGGCAGGGAGTGCAGCTGAATTCCCAAATATCCGGGATCTCAGGGCCTGGAGCTCCAAAATCCCACGTCTTCCTCCCCACTTTTCCTAGAAGGCAGAAGAAGTTGGAGTCGTGTGGCAGTGCTGAGCAGGGAGAGGAGTAAAAAAAGTGAATGTGGGGGTTTTTCATGCCTGACAAACACAAACAGGTTGTGGTTATTCCCTAAATGCAAGGGCATGGTAAGTGCAAGAACACTCATTAATTATGTATAATGCTCGCAGTTCAGTTGCAAAAAAATCGTATTTTTGGATATTGTTCACCAGAATATGACTTTAACCTACTGTCACCATTATTTTGCACGTCGTGGTGTTTTAATGAACATATGGCACCGCATTAGCTCATGCCAGCCCCTGAATTTCTCAGGGAGTTGGTTTCCCAGCAGTGGGCATTGTGGGCACCACAAACCCTGAGGATGGAAATGCTCAGGGAAGGGGCACTGGAGCTGGGTGGGAATTTCCAGAGCTGCTGCAGGGATCATTCCTGACCCTGTGCCAGAGCCTGGCCTCAATTAAACCAACCTGCAACTCCTGATGTGGCCTCAGCCCATTCCCAGCTCCAGCAGGGAGGAAATCTGGTGATCTCTGAAAGTCTTCAGACATCACAGCTCCGTGTGAGCATCTTCCAAGGATCTGCCTTTCCCCCCCTGCCACAGCACATTGTTCTAAAGCTGATCTCATAATTGTATCGATTCCTTTTTTTTTGGTTCCCTGCGTCAAAGCACTTCTTTAATCAAAAGTAAATTATGTAAAGGCCATTAGGGTCAGCCCAGCCAGCAAAATGAAAACTGCAATACATCATTTATTTGTAAATGTCAGTGAAATCTGCAGATCAATATCCTGCCCGATGTGATTGATATTTATTATTTTATAGAACTCCCGAGGCAGCTGCTGGGTCGGGGGCTCAGCAGAGCAGGTTGGGGCAGGGGGAGGTTGGGGACACCCCTGGGGCTGTCCCTGCCCCTGTCCCAGCCTCGGGCAGGGACAATTCCTCTCTTCTTTCCCCGTGTCCCTGTGCCCAGGGATGCTGGTGTGGCCCTGCAGGGCCCAGCCCAGCTGGGGGTGACATCTCCTGGGTGACATCTCCTGGGTGACATCTCCTGGGTGACATCTCCTGGGTACCATCTCCTGGGTGACATCTCCTGGGTGACATCTCCTGGGTGACATCTCCTGGGTACCATCTCCTGGGTGACATCTCCTGGGTGACATCTCCTGGGTGACATCTCCTGGGTGACATCTCCTGGGTGACATCTCCTGGGTGACATCTCCTGGGTGACATCTCCTGGGTGACATCTCCTGGGTGACATTTCCACCAAACCTGGAGCTCAGGGGCTGCCCCCATCCCTGCCCCACACTCCAGAGCCCAAACCCCGACAGCCCGAGCTGCTGGAATTCGGGCTGGGCACGGGGCCGGCAGCTCCAGGCTGTCCAAACTCCATCTAGTGGCAAAATCCTCATTTTGTGATGGTGGGACCCTGCTGGCTGCGGCTGGGAGCTGCTCTCCCCCGGGATGGGCTTAGATCCTTCCACGGCCGCTGGAAACTTCTCCGGGATCCCTCCTGGGTGCATCCAAACCAGGAGCTGTGGTTCTCCCGAGGGTTAAACCCCGCGTGCTGTGCTCTGCCCCCGGGATGAAGGCATTTCGTGGTGTAAAAAAAGCGATCCTGGTGTAATAAAGGGAAAAACGCGTGGGATCCTGGCTGGATGGCAGAGCAGGAGCTGCTGGCAGTGTCAGGAGCATCTGTCCATCTCCTGCAGGCCCGCGTGGGTCACTGTTATCCGAGCCCTGCGAGAGGAAATGAAGGAGGATATCACAGCAGATAGCATCGGAGCGCTGCTCCCGCTCCTAAATATTCAAAGGAATCTTGTGAGGGATGGGATTAAAATGGAGAGATTTTGCTGATGCTCCGTGCTGGCTGTAGGGAACAATGGGCTGTGCCGGCGGTCAGAGATGAGGCTGAAATCAGGGGGTTCCTGCAGGAAAAGGGGGAAAATCCGAGCTCCGGGTGTGCCAGAGGGGTTTGTTGGGAGCGTTCCCTTCCAGCTGCCCCGGGGTTTTGATGGGTTTGGAGCTGGGCTGGGTGGGTTTGGAGCTGCCCTGCCCCAAATCCCAACCGAGCACTTGCGTGGGTCGGGTGGGCCCGGATTTTGGCGAGATAAATTCAGTGTTTCCCTGCCTGAGCACAGAGCCAGGGATTCCCCGGCGCTCAGGGAGGGAGGGAAGGCTCCCAAGTGTCCCGAACATCCCCGGCTGTGCCCCCACCGTGCCAAGGACCCGCGGGGATCCGAACCCCGAGCCCAGAGCTGGGAGCCGGGCAGGGAGCGGGGGGGAAGGGAACATTCCCGGGGCATCCCCGGGGTACCGGGACGGTCCCTGCTGCTGGCACAGCCCGGGATTCCCCGTGCCCGGGGCTGGCACGGCTCCTGCCGCTTTTCCCGGAGCACAAAGGGCTCGGCAGCGCCCGCCCGGGGCCAGCAGCACCCGCTAATTGCGGCCGCGCTTAATGAAGGCAGACGGGCAGCGGCTGCTCTCATTAAAATATGAAAATGATGCTGGGAGCAGGGAGAGGGAAAACCCCGCTGGAGGGGGAGCACCGGGCTGGGGGATGTCCGGCAAACCCGGCCTTACAGGGACACCAGAGCTGGGAAGGCACAGACAGAGCTGGGAATTCTGCTCACACTGAGGGGCAGGGAACCAAATCCCTGCTCCAGAGCTTCCCTTCCCTTCCACAGGAAAACTTGCACAAAGCAGCTCCTGAGTGGGGAGTGCAGAGCTCCAGAGCTTCCCTTCCACAGGAAAACCTTCCACAAGGGCTGCCCTCCGTCCTTTCCTCCCTCCCTCCTTCCCCAGCCAGCATCCCCCAAATCCAGCTGCTCCCACCGTGTCCCCAAAATCCCGTCAGGACGGCTGGGAAATCCATACCTGCGTATTTGGAGGAAATAAAACAACCTGGCCCAGCGCTCAGGGAATTATGGTGCATTTTTCTCTTAATCTGCTCTGTTAAATCACCGGATTTAACCCCGTGTGAGAGCCACGAAGCGCGGCTGCCAATTCTGCACTTCTGGGATGAGGAAGTCTTGGGGGTCTGCAGGAAAAATTCTGCAAGGCAGCTTCCAATGCCTCTGAAAATAGAGAAAAAGGAAAGGGGGTTAAACGCCTGAAACTGTGATTCCACTTGGGATGAAGCCTTAGGAGTTTCTATGAAGTTATCATTTTTGAAAAATAAAGATTTGAGAACAGCTTGGCCTGGAACAATATTTCAGGCATGGCTAGCTGTTAAAAATAAGCTAATTCAGAAGAGCCACATTTAAATAAATATAATGCAAAGACATAATGGCACAGATAATAGTTTTGAATGGGGAATTCTAATGACTTCGAGGGCATTTTACAGGGCAATTAATACACATGAAAATGCTGCTCTATTCAACCGATGGAAAGAAAGGAAAATAAAATAAAATAAAGCCGGCAGAAAGAGAAAAGGGAGACGGTTGTGACTGGCAAAAATAGGGTTTGATTTTCTTTTCAATAGGATCACTGCTTACAAATAATAAAAGGAAAAATAAGCATGTCAGGTTCTATAATGTGGCTGGTGAAATCCCCAATGATTAGTTTCTAAAGAGGGGCAATTAGGAGCCTTTTGCATATGCATGTGACTTCTGCCGAGCGGGGCTTTCTCCGCTCCCTTCTTCCCCTCTCTTCATCAACAGCCTAAAAATACCTCGGGAAATGCGGGAGCGCGCCGGCTGCGGGGTCCCTGTAACTGCGGGGTCCCTGTAACTGCGGGGTCCCTGTAACTGCGGGGTCCCTGTAACTGCGGGGTCCCTGTAACTGCGGGGTCCCTGTAACTGCGGGGTCCCTGTAACTGCGGGGTCCCTGTAACTGCGGGGTCCCTGTAACTGCGGGGTCCCTGTAACTGCGGGGTCCCTGTAACTGCGGGGTCCCTGTAACTGCGGGGTCCCTGTAACTGCGGGGTCCCTGTAACTGCGGGGTCCCTGTAACTGCGGGGTCCCTGTAACTGCGGGGTCCCTGTAACTGCGGGGTCCCTGTAACTGCGGGGTCCCTGTAACTGCGGGGTCCCTGTAACTGCGGGGTCCCTGTAACTGCGGGGTCCCTGTAACTCTGGGGTCCCTGCAACTCTGGGGGTTCCCTGAACCTCCCCTGCCCCTCTGGGTGTCCCCTGTCCCTGCGGGGGTCCCTGTCCTTTACTCTCCCACAGAGCTGGAGAGTAAAGCAGATTTTTATTAAAAGGCCTTTAGGACACACCTTGGGCAGGGCAAGGGCCTGGCCAGGGCTGCAGCCAAGGTGGACCCAAAATGGTCACAAAATGGTCACAAAATGGATCAAAAATGGTACAAAATGGACCCAAAATGGTACAAAATGGACCCAAAATGGACAAACAGTCACGAGGTCTCACACTTTTATGTTTTGGTCCATTTTCCCCTTGGGGTTTCATTGTCCCATTCCAGCTCCAGGCTGTGAGCTCCCATCCTTTTTCCTCCCTCCAGCCACCCTTGTTTGTGCTTTTGGGCTGAAAGTTGTCCTTGGTGTGAGCAGGACAAGGATTTGCTTTGTGTCCCTGCTGTGTGCAGAGCTGAGTGACCCTGACTGTGAGCTCAGAGCTGCTCCCTGCCCACCACAGAGCCTGAAACACACAAAATTTAAACTGAAGGCATCAATGGGGACAAGGCCAGGGCTGCGCTGGCCCTGCAGGGCTGGGCCAGGGCTCCGGGGGTCCCTGGGGACCAAACCCTCCCCCTGTGCCCCCCTGCCCATCTGCACTGGGACTGAGCTGCCCCTGCCCTTGCAGCAGAGCCTGTCCAGGGCTGGAGCTGCATTTCTGAAATGTATAAATAAATATTACATATGCTAACAGATGGTTCATTAGCCAGTTGTTATGGCAATCAGCGTTTCAGCCAATTAAAATCCTTTCTCACAGCTTTAAAAATGTCAGTGATAGGGACATTTAAATGGCCAGAGAACAAACAGCCCCTCTGTAGCCTGGCACTGAAACAAAAGGCATTTTCTGTGAGTTTGTGGAGAAAGAAGGAGAAGAAACAGAGCAGGAGTTGGAAATCCTTTGTGCTGAGGGAGTGGAAGGTGCTGCCCCCCGAGTTTTAATGGATGGCAGAGGCTTTGGACATTTTGCCACCCAAATGTCCCAGTTTGGGGGGATCCCTTGGGAACCCCCTGGTGCCTCTGGGACATCCCAGGCCCTGCTGGGGTTTTCCTGCAGGAATTGTCTGGGGAGGGCTCAGAGTTCAGCACCCACGGGCAGGGTCAGGCTTTGTGCAGGAATTCCTGAGCTTTTCCTGGGGGTGGCAGAGTCCTGCAGCCCCTGGCAGTGCCTGGGGATGCTCAGCAGAGCTCAGCTTGGGGCTGGGTTTGAGTCAGGAGCTCCAAGTGCCCAGGCCAGAGGGGCTGGTGACCCAAAGGGATTCAAATTCTCCTTGTAGGAACACCAGGACAGCCAGGGGTGCTGGAGATGGGGCAGACACGGGGCAGGAATGCAGGAAGGCAGCTGCACCTCCTCAGAATTCCTGGGGCTTTGGAGGCTGCACGTGGCTGGGATAGAAAAGAACAGCTCAAGCCCTAAAAATCCCTTCCAGACCCCTTTTTCCTGGGCTGGCTGTGCTGGCAGCACTCAGCCTCTCCACCCTGGGGCTCTGAGTGCAGGAATAAAATAAAATCATGGGATGGGGAGGCAGAGCTTTTGCCCTGAATTAGAGGTGTGGCAGGACAGGCCCGGAGAGGGGAGAAATCCTGGTTTTCCTGAGGGCATCCTCCTGCAGGCAGGGCTCAGGGGCTCCATATCCCACATCAGGGAAGGTGAAACCCCTCAAACCTCTCGTTCAGACAGGGCAGGGCTGGGTTTTCCCCTGTCCCTGCCAGCAGGAGCCTGGATCTGATGAGTCACAGCCTCACCAGGGCTGAGTCTCTTTTTCCAATCTCTGCTGTCTTCTGCAGCCGTTTAGAGCAGCAAAAAATAGCTCCCACAGACAATCAGGGCAGATTATTTTAATGAGAGCTCAAAAAATGAGAAACAAATGGCTCCAATTGAGCTCAAACGTTTCTCCCCACGTCTGCAAGGAGCTGCAGGAGCTGTGAATCAGCAGGTCTGCAGCAGGGGATGGCTCTGCCAGGGGGCAGCTCCCAGCCCCTGCTTGGTGCAGGTTTTATCCCAGTAGCTGAGCTGAGCACCCCAAGTTCAGCTGCCTCCATCAGCAGCTCCATTTTCTGCTGTAATTGTCTTTTATCTGCTGCAGTGCCCGGCTCCATCTGCTCCTGCTTCACTCCCTGAACAGGCAGGGGAACAATCCCTGTGTCCATATGTGCTCCAACAGGCTGGGCTGGGCTGGAGCTGGGACCTTCCCAACCTTTAAATGGGCATTGTTCAGTGATTAATTCAGCCTGGGGCACCCCCTGGGATGGGGCAGCCACAGCTTCCCTGGCCCCTGTGCCAGGGTCCCAGCCCAGGGAATGATTGATCCCTGAAGATTAAAATCTAGAGGAATATCAGTCCAGGACTGCAGGAATTTGTTGCATTTTCACAAAGGGATTATTTGCTTCAGCAGGGAAAAGAGAACCCCCAGCAGCCCCAGCAGCTCCTGTGTCCCACAGGGAATTCTGCAGCAGAGGAAGGAGCTCTGAGAACCATCCTGGCATTTCATCCTGCCTCTGTTATCCAGACAACTCCCCAGGACCCAAAAATAGATTTTCCCTTTCCCTTTATTTCTGGCCTCCCTTTTGGTTTGCCATGGCAGCTCCAAAAGCTTCGGAGCTGCTCCTTGATGGGCATAAAAATATCATGAGTACTTGTTTAAACATCAGAAAGGTATTAGCTCAATTTTGCACTTCAATGCTACCAAGAATGTTTAGGCCCATTGGGCATGAATTTAATTTTCTTACAGGCTGCAGAGAGGAGGAAAATCAGCCTCCCTCTCTGAGCATTAACTGCTGCTCCCTGTGACAGCCCAGAGCATCACCTTCCCGGGCCCCAGGCTCCAATGATGAGCTCCTGAGCAGGCAGAGCCCCCCGAGCTCTCCCCAGGGCTGCTCTGCACCTTTGCTGGGTGTTTGCAGGGGAGAAGCTCCAGCAGGAGGAACAGCACTGCAGCAGGGTCACAATAATCAGATAACTCAGCCTCCACCAAAGCCTGCACACCCCGTGGCAGGAAAATCCTTCCTCACCTCGTTAGTGACAAAACGTGGGGTCAGAAGGCAGCAGATCAGACTGGCTGCTTTCAACAGTGCATTAATGACACATCACACCGTGCTGGTGGCTAAAAAAAGAGGTTTATGTATTTCTTTTGGAGGTGTCCTGTTTGGTGACTCACTGCCAGCCCCACACTGAGGCTCTGAGGATGCCAGGGCATCGGCTGCTCCTTTCCCAAGGCTCCAGGAATGCCAATTGTCCTGGTGGCACGGGGGGAAATCACATTTACTGGTCAATAACAACACCCAGTGTGTTTAAACTTCCGTGGCACGGCTGTGTGCAGTCCCTGGCTGTGGGTTCTGCCCCTGGGGTGGGGACAGCCCCAGCCCTGCTGTCCCTGTCACCTTCCCCCAGCTCCTGCAGTGCTGCCCCTGCCTGCCCTGGGCTCCTCACAGAGCCCCAGACCCAGCTCAGCTTCAGGTCAGGGGGGCTCAAACCAGCCCTGGCCACCCCTCAGAGCTCAGTCTGTGAGGGTGAGGAGGGGTTTGCTCACAGCCTGGGCAAGGTGGGACCCTTCAGGGCACTGGTGGCCCTGGCAACAGCAAAATTCCTGCTGCAGGAGGGGAAAAAACAGCAAAATTCCTGCTTCAGGGGAGAAAATACAGCAAAATTTCTGCTGCAGGAGGGGAAAAACAGCAAAATTCCTGCTACAGGAGGGAAAAAGAGCAAAATTTCTGCTGCAGCAGAGAACNACAGCAAAATTCCTGCTACAGGAGGGAAAAAACAGCAAAATTCCTGCTGCAGGAGGGAAAAAACAGCAAAATTCCTGCTGCAGGAGGGAAAAAGAGCAAAATTTCTGCTGCAGGAGGGAACTGCAATGCTCCTGCAGCAGGCAGGGCTTGGGATAAATGCCTGGATTTCTTTGCATGCAGTTCTTTGATTATTTTCCACATTTTGGTGCCCTGCTCTTGTGCTTCCCCCTCAGCCACGGCAGAGGAGCAAGGCCAGAGAGGGATTCAGCATTTGCAGGGAATTTGCAGCTCTGAGCCTGCACATCCATCCAGCCCTGATCCAAATGTGCTCCCAGGGCCTTGGAGCCAGGGCTGGGAGCCTCTCTGTGCCCTGCCCAAACCTGGATCCTTTGGAGCCTTCCCAGGGCTGCTGGGCAGGAGATCAGAGCCACAGGGAGGGAGTTTGGAGCCAGGGAAAAAGGTGGCAAGGAAACCAAAGGGGAGCAGAGGCAAAGCCCAGTGCCCCCAGTGCCCCCCACCATCTGCACAGCTGCACCCTGGCTGTGCTGCAGAATTCCAGAGGGGATGGGATGCAGCAAGTGCCTGCTGGTGCAGAAGGAGATTTTGGATGCTGATCAAGGTACAGGTGGAGCAGGTTCCAGTGAATAAATAAATCATGGTTGGAAAGCTGAAGGGAAGATGTGAGGGTGAGATCAGAGAAAGGCAAAGGAGTCAAATCTGCACTAAAGGAACAAAGAATCCTGGGGCTTTGGGGAGCTGGGAGAGAGGCTGGAGCAGGCAGAGGAGAATGAGGGGAGTGAGATCCTTGGGAAAACCCTTGGGGGCTGGCAGAGCTCTGCTGGACAGGGCTGGTGCAGGCAGCAGCCTGGTTTGGGGAGCAGCAGGGGATGCTGAGGGGTGAGGCAGGATGGAAATGCCATCCCTGTGTCCCTGTGGGATCCCAGGGCTGCTCCTCCCCAGGCACATCTGAGAGCCCTCCCCTCTGTCCTGCAGGGACAGAGTAACCCCTGAGTAACCCCTGAGCTGGGAAAGCAGGACACTGAGCACAGGAAACATCATCCATCCACCCATCCATCCCTCCATTCTTCCATCCCTCCATCCATCCATCCATCCATCTACCCATCCATCCATCCATTCATCCATCCATCCATCCATCCATCCATCCATCCATCCATCCATCCATCCATCCATCCATCCATCCCTCCCTCCACCCATCCATCCATCCATCCATCCATCCATCCATCCATCCATCCATCCATCCATCCATCCATCCCTCTATCCCCAAGTTCTTCCTTTATCTCTGTGCCAGACCATCCTCCTCCCCCAGCTCCCAGGGCTCTGCTGGGGGTGTTTGGTTCTGCCTCTGTCCCTCCCTTTTAAAGCCCATTTCATTCTCAGATGGCTTTGTGGGATCCCAGCTGGAATGGAGGGGTTCATTGGTCCTGTCCTGTGGGATGATCTTTTCTTCCCTCGCTGTCTGGGGGCAGTGACAGAGTTTTTGTGAACCTGAACCTGCAGAAGCAGAAAGGCAAATGGGACAGCCTCCCAAATCTCCCAGATCTCCCAAATTTCCCAGATTTCCCATTTCCCCTCAGCACAGTGAGCCTTGCTCTGCCCTGGGAGCTCTGATGCTCACACTGACCCTGCCCAGGTACCTCTGCCCTCTGGGGCTGCCCATTCACAGCTGGGCTTTCCTGCAGGTGAAGGAAGAGATTCCCAGAGCCTTTCCTACCCCTGCCCACGGGCCCTGGGCCCTCCAGGGCTGTTTTCCAGCCCAGCACCACAGCAGCTCCCTCTGTTACACTCCCCAGGTCTCTCTCTCCATCTCCTCTGAGCCCCAGGAACATCGATAAACGCCGTGGAAAAAGCCTGGTGTGAAGAACAGGAGTTTCTGCCTATTCTAATCAATAAAATATTGTTTATAGGAGCCCTCCTGGCCCTCTCAGCTGCACTGGAAGGTCTGGCAGCAGGTTTATAAACTTGCTTTGCAGGTGGCTGTAATGGGGAGTGCTGCTCTGCCAGGGATGTAAATCAGGTTCAGGTTTGTAGCTCCTGCTTTTGCTGTTTCTTTAAAACACAAGTGCCTGTATATGGCTCTTTTTTATTATTTTTCCTTGCTAGGCTGTAGCTTAATAAAGGAGGTGGGGGGGGTGGATGGATGTGGAGGAGGTGCAGAGGGTGGATGGATGTATTTCTGCAGTTAAACTCTATCGATGTCTCCTCACATGCAGGGAGAGGGAAACAAGCAAACAAATAATGCTGTGATGGATTCCCAGGATCTGCATTTAAAAGCCAAGCACCACACAGAAAGCACAATAACTGCAGCCCATAACTCTCACTCTGCAAAGCCAAACTGGGCACTGCTCTGCTGAATGATTCCCTTCTGCTGCCTACATTTCAGTCTCTCTCCTTCCTTCTCTGGATTTCAGCCTGGCCTTTTGATATCCCACCAGCCAAAGGCTCAAACCACACCAAGCCCCACCTTCCCTTCTCAAAATATTAGCTCAGTCCTTGCAGCAACTCTCCATTTACAGAATGCTAAAATAATATCAATAATTTCTTCTTGTTTTCACAAGATTAGTTGCCAGATGCAGGGATGGGATGAAAGGTCCGTGCTTGCTGTTGGGCATCCCAATCCTTTAATGATTTATTAATGTCAGCGTTTTTATTTTCCATACAGACTGTTGTTCTGCGTGTGCCTGCTTATTTCCGTGCACAGCCAAAGGTCAGGGCTGGGAAAACAGTTGGGGAGACGTTTAAAAGTGCCTGAGAAAGCACCAGTGAGCTTTGTGAGAGTTCTGAGGAGCTTTGGGGGCTGCTGGAGTTGTGGAAACGTAGATTTGGGGATGTTAGCAAAGAGCAACACGTGTGGTCAGGGTAGAGGATGCTCCTCCTAAATAAACTTGGAGTTCCCTTCCCTCCCAAAGCCTCTGGGACTGTGCTGTGCCTGCACTGCAGCTCTGCATTGAGGCTGGAATCTCTCCCCAGAAATTCCCAAAGCTGCACTGGGGGGGTTTTTGCAGGACACAGCACGTGTCCACTCACACACATCCACACCAAAGCTCCCTGGAATTGCAGGGCTGAGCAAAAGCAGCTCCAGGAGCTTTGTCCTCCTGTCCATGGCCAGGCTTGAGCAGCACAAAATGTCCAACAACAGGCACAGAGAGAGACATTTCACAAATAAATTCTATTTACAAAGCATCCAGTATCTGGGAAAAGCGAGGGGGAGAATTTTAATACAAACCAGCTTCATCTGACAACAAAGCTGAAAACTTATTGACTTGGAAATGTGTGTTTGAGTTATCAAAAAGGGCAATATTCAAATGGAAAAGCCTCCCTTCCTTTTTAATCGTGGCAAAACTCTGTTCTGTGCATTCAGGAGATTTGGAACAATTTTACAGCGGCGTTGTCTGGGGAAAAATGTCTTTGCCTGTAAGAGCACAGGTTCTTTTAATGGGAGTTGTCATCTAAATAATTCCATATCATCAAGCAAAAAGATAATTTATAAGGAGAAAAAAAACCCCAGAGCAGCCTAAAGTCTCAGAGTCACCCACAAAATTGCTTCTGAATGTGCTATTAGTTGGAGGTAAAAGTTAATGGAGAAGTGGCTGGCCCTGGGGGAGCAATAAATGGGATCCTGAGTCTGCTGCTCCAGGGCAGGATTTCAGAACTGGCCCAGCCCGCCGTGATTTGAAAGAAGTTCCCCTCTGATGCTTATTTGTTGGTCTGAGTGAGATAATGCATTGATGAGCCTCAGCCTAATTCCAAATGAAAACCAGCTCCAGGATGATCATTTTTATTGCAGAAATGCTCCGAGGCCACGGACTGTGCCTGGATTTGTAATTCCTGCCCGTGGTGCAAACCTTTCCCTGGAGTGAGCACAGAGGGAGCATCCATGAATAAATGTGGGGCTGCTGGCAGGGCAGGGCACAGGCAGAAATCAGGCTGGGCTCAGGAGCTGGGCTTTTACTGCTTCTGAACGTGGGTCCAGCCTGGCAGTGCCCAGGGCCAGCCTGGGACAGTGCAGGGTGTCCCTGCCAGGCCAGGGCTGGCACTGGGGCAGCCCTGAGCTCCCTCCCAGCCCAAACCATTCCTGATTGTCTGGAGAATTTTTTTTTAAATGTTTATAATTTTGTTTTGTATCTCTCATCTTTTGGTTTATATTTTTAATTTGCACAGAGTTTAATTGACTTGTGGTAAAGTGAGACCATCCCCTCCAGGTCTCTGAAAGCTCCAGTGGAGGAGAATTCCCCTCACCCCAGCACTGGGCCAGGATGTGGAAAGCATCAGGGAGGGAAAACACCTGCACTTGTCCTCAAACTGACCCAGCAGAGAAACTCCAGCTCTCAGAGAGGAGGCAGAGCTCGGTGGGTTTGGTGTCTGTGCCGTGCTCCTCCTCTCTGCAGTAATTTATCAATAATTCCATTGCTCAGAGGGCTTTGGAGCACAGGCTGGGAAGCTTTAGCATGAGCAGGGAAAAAAAAAAAAAAAAAAGGATGAGATTAGAGGATTAGACATTAGACATTTATATGAATATGAATGGTCTTTGCAGCTACATCAGCCAGGAGAAAATTACATGGGGCTGATAATCTTCATGCTCGAGGGCCTAAGCCGCTCATGAGAGCCGGTCACATTATTTGTTGGGAGCCATTTATTTGAAGAATTCAGCCCTTTTCTGTTTGTGTGAGGATCAGGGTTTTATTCATGCACTTCTTCCCCAGGACAGTTTGCCGGCGCTCTGGGAAGGTTTATCCTGGATATTCCATCAGTCATTCCCTGCCTGGGGTTTATTCCCTGCCAGGGGAGGTGAGGGAGGACAGGGAGCAGCCCAGGGCAGCGCTGAGCTGAGGCAGAGCCCAGCCCTCTCCTGCTGCTGCCTCTGCCCAGCTTTTCTTCCTGAGCCCACAGGGAGCAGGAATCTGCTGCTGATTGCCATGGAAAACCTGAATATCCTGGAGTGCTCACGGTGGACAAGCTCCCAGCTGGGGCAGGCAAAGCAGAGCAAAGCAGGGAATGAGCAAAGGTGGGGGAATGAGAGATGTTTGAGGATTTAAACGGCCCAGGCTCAGCCTGTGCTGATCCAGAACCCTTGGAGACCCCGAGCTTTAGGCAGGAGTGCTCCTGGCACCCTCGTCAGCAGCTGGAATCTCCTCTTGTGTTCCCTGCCAGCCCAGCACTGTCACACCCAGGGAACTGCCCAGTGCCAGCCCTGCTCCTCCTGCTGAGGCTCCTTCCTCCCTGCCCAGACATTCCCCGTGCTGGTGTCGGTGTTATCCCAGGATTGTGGGACCAGGACAGGACATTCCCCGTGCTGGTGTCGGTGTTATCCCAGGATTGTGGGACCAGGACAGGACATTCCCCGTGCTGGTGTCAGTGTTATCCCAGGATTGTGGGTTATCCCGGGATTGTGGGACCAGGACGGGACATTCCCCGTGCTGGAGCAGGACAGGACACCCCGTGCTGGTGCCGTTGTTATCCCGGGAATGTGGGGACCAGGACAGGACATTCCCCGTGCTGGTGCCGTTGTTATCCCGGGAATGTGGGACCAGGACAGGACATTCCCCGTGCTGGTGCCGTTGTTATCCCGGGATTGTGGGACCAGGAGGGGCTGGCAGTGACGGCAGCTCCGTGCCCAAAGCCCCGTGCAAAGCCCGGCTGAGCTGGGCACTGTGAGCCCCTGCGTGCAGCTTTAACCCTCCGTGCCCCTCCCTCCTTTGCTTCAGCTTTGGAGCTCACGGGTGTTTGTTTTTGTTCCTTTTTGCCAAGCTGGTTCCACTCTAGCCCTCCATTAATAGCTCTGAAAAGAAAAAAAA